>OZ020191.1:60886845-60989947 GCA_963971165.1 Philopedon plagiatum
GTTTGGGGTCATATTCTGGGGGGGGGGGAGCACTGATGCACACAGGGTGTTCATTGCACAATGAGGGCAATACGAATTTTAAAGTCTATGAAATATAGAGAATCATGTAGAGGTAAGTTCAGGGACCTCAACATCCTCACACTACCAGGGCTTTACATACGTGAGTGTCTAATATTTTTCTTCAAACACAGAAACCAATTTTCTCATTTAGAGACAAACCACTATTTCAACACCAGATATCTGGGTTTAAACGTGCCACTGCACAGATTATCCAGTACAGAGAGGGGACCTGCATATGCGAGTGTAAAATTTTTTAATAAGCTGCCTGCACATCTTAAAGCTATGACTAATTTTATTGATTTTAAGAAATCCTTACTTAGATTGATTTTAGAAATAGAGCCTTACTCGGTGACTGATTTTTTAAATTATACTTTTTAAACTTTATTTTAAATGTAAGTGTCCTGTCTTATTATTTGAAATTTTTAAATCTATCTTATAGTATGTGGGGAGTATTTTGCTGTACTGTTTATATGACGCCGCATCATTCAATTTCGGGGTTTGTAAGACTGTGAAATTTTTTGATTAAAGAGATATTTGATTTGATTTGATTTGACTGTGGGATAATGAAAATAATAAAATAGTAATATATGTATAGGGATGTAATTTTTAAAAAATCTAGAAAAACAAATGAAACTAACAGTGAAACACAAGAAGATATGAGTTGTTAAAATTCAAAAAATACAAGAACAAAATGAATTTCAAGTTAATGATGTGGAAAACAAAAATGAAAGATTACGGGAAAAAAGAACTGTAAGAAGACCTGAAAAATACAATTATTACATGTTATTAACTTATAATAAAGCTATAAATAGTAAGACAAAGAACATTGGCTGCAAGCAGTAGAAGAAGAAAAATCATCATTGAGTAAAAATAATACATGGGTTTATGTAGATGAAACTGAAGTAAAAGGAAAGAAAATTTTATCCTGCAAATGGGTATTTACAATAAAAAAAGATGGAAGATACAAAACAAGTCTTGTAGTTCGTGGTTTTGAGCAAGAATATGGCATAGATTACCATGAAACTTTTAGTCCTGTAGTTAGTAGTAGTTAGTTTAAGAGTTCTTTTTGCATTAGCTACTTACAAGCAAATTATTACTTTTGATGTTAAAACTGCATTTTTATATGGGGAAGTAGATGAAGAGATTTTTATGCAGTTTTCATGCAGAAAACAAAGTCTGTAAACTGTAGAAATCATTATATGGACTAAAACAAGCTCCTTTAAAGTGGAATGAGCGTTTTTCCAGTTTTCTCAAAAGAAAGGAACTAGTGCCACTTCAAAATGAACAGTGCATTTTTAAAAATGAAAAGTGTCGATGATGGCCTTTTAATTGGAGAAAGTCTAGAAGAAATGGGCCATCTGCTACTAGAGCTACAAGGAATCTGAAATGGTAATAAAGAAGAAGCCCAATACATTTCTAGGCATAAAAAAACAAAAATTCGATAATAATTATGTAAAATTAAGTCAGCCAGATTATACTAAACAAGTCCTGACAAGATTTGGGATGCAAAATTCGAAGCCAGTTCTAACGCCTCTTATAAAACAAGATTTGAAGATTGAGGAAAGAAACCAAGATGTACACTTTCCATATCGAGAAGCTATAGGTAGTCTGCTATATCTTGTCAATAAAACCAGGCCAGATTTAGCATTTGCTGTTGGATATGGTAGTAGATACATGGAAAATCCAAGTGATCAAAACGTAACAGACGTAAAAAGAATGCTTAGATACCTAAATGGTACCATTTAAAAAGAAATAAAATATACTAAAGAAGATAAATTTCAGTTGGTAGCTTATTGTGATTCTGATTATGCAGGTGATTTAATCACACGTAAAAGTACTACTGGCTATGTTATTATGCTGAATGATGGTCCAGTGAGTTGGTGCTCACGAAAGCAATCCATAGTTGCCGTATCAACTACGGAAGCCGAATATGGTTACATGAACTTTTATATATAAAGTCGTTACTTAAAGAACTTATTTCTGAAGATATTGATGTAATTTTAAATATTGACAATCAAAGTGCAATTAAACTCATCAATAATGTAGTGTTGAACAAGAGAAGTAAGCATATAGATGTAAGATTTAATTTTATTCATGAAAAGGTGGTTAATAAAGAGCTACAAGTTAAGTGGTACTGTTCTTCTGAAGATCAAGGTATAAGTTAAACAAAACTGATACTATGTCTTTTTACAATTTGGGTCCTATTAATAAGGTATCATTTCAAGAGATTCCCTGAGATGTTTTCGGGTTTGAATTGCTCTTAATTTCAATTTTTCCTGGTTTCACAACGCAAATATGAGGAATGTAACAACAATTTTTACTTAGAGTATATTTTACCTAAAAAATGTTCATTAGCTGCTTCGATAAAATCGTTTTCAACATATTTCTGCATTATATCGCGATATTTTTGATAATGGTCAAGTTAGGATATTTTCTCGATACATAATCATCTAATGGTATTTAAATAAAAAGTATTTGTGTCGAACTGAGGCTCAGGTTTTTAAAAAGCAAATTAACAATATAACTCCCACTTTGATCTCTCGCGTAAGTTTGTGTAAAAATTTAATCACACAACTTTTCGTCCATACGAAATTTTAGGACAGTTTAATAACGGGTGTCCAGAAAGCAACTTTATACTTTTCTTTAGTAACAGGTTAGGTAGAGTGGCAGACTCCCAGCACCCGCCGGCTAGTCTCACATAGACCTGATGGTTCGTTGTGTTACCACATTTCCTTGGAACCAACCCGTGATGATTCCTGCAACTAAAGATGTTGCAGGGGGGGATTGTGTAAGCCTCACCAGAACCAGCCGCTACTGTTGATGAACCTCACCAGACGTCCAAGTGGTACAGTGCTTACCTCCTCCTGTCCGTATTATCAGAGACTATAAAGAATATAGACAAATCCTCGAATACACCGAAATGGGACCGAGAGCGGGCATCCTTTGAAACATTTATGTGAATTTACTGGTTTATGGTTTAGGAATTTGTTTGTTCACCTTTATATATCTATATAGTACATATAAACGCATGGATATATAATTGTGGACAAACAAATTTCTAAGCCATAAACCAGTAAACCCTCAAAATGTCTCAATGGATGCCCGCTTTTTGGTCCATTTTTGTTACACGCCAGTGTTCGTCTATGTATTATTTAGTCTATAGTATTAGGTATTTAATAATAACTTTTTTAACAAAATATTTCTCCGAAGGTTTTATGATAATTAGAAACCACAATATCAGAAGTTTTGAATAAAATATGGTGCCATTTAGATGACCTCCTCTGACAGCCCTGGCAAACACGTGCTCTTTCAAGTGCTTTTTGCATCACTCTTCCACAGACTTCTGGCAATTTATCATTTATTGCTTCTCTTATGTTGTTTTTAAAATCTTCAATTGTAGTACGCAACTTGTTTGCGCAAACTCTCTCCTTTAAGTATTCCCAAAGGAACAAGGCTGGTGCTGTCAAATCGGGAGATCTGGGAAGTCAAATTACATTGCCATTTTTTAAAATTAGCTTTTCTGGAAAGAGGTTTCTTAAAATCTCCATCGTAGCACGCGCTGTGTGTGAGGTGGCACCGTCTTGTTGATACCACATGTCCTCCAGGCCTAAATCATTGAAAGTAGGGATTAGAAAGTTTTGAAGCATCTCGCAGTAGCGTTCACTAGTAACCGTCACAGAATTTCCTTCATTATTAGTAAAACAAATATGGGCCAATGACACCTCTAATCCGAAGGCTCTACTCTTTGCACACGAAATTTCAACTGGATAAGTTAATCTGGAACAAAACAAAGTAGAATTAAAAGTGTAAAAGTACTTTCTGGACAGCCTGTATAATTTTCTGAGCAAAGCACATCGTTATTTGTTGGCTGAGACATAGAAATTAGAGACGTCGCGTAAGAAGCGCTATTGATATTCGTAGTATTTCCCATGAGTAGATAACCGAAGATTGTAGAAATGGAAACCAGTTCATTTACGTTCCCAAGAAGTTCTAAACATTTAAAATATATGGAAAATATTCGGCACCCAATAGGAAGGCAACGTCGCCAGGTTTAAAAAGCTCAGAATCTGCTAAGACAAGAGTTGACAGTAAGTTATTTCATTTAAAGATTACAAGATTCAGAGACAAATTAAGCTCTAAGAATTGCCAGATGAAAGAAAGTCTCTGAAGCCTATGCACTACAATTTGAAACGGCTAAGCAAGCTTCAAGGGATCAGAGCAGACTACGAAGAATAAATTCTCCTCGGAAACATCGCAGATAAATAATGAAGAAATTTTAACAAATTTGATGAGACGGATACAAAAGTTTCTGGGCAGATAAAAAATTAAAGTAGAAATATGACTTTCCGAGACAGAAATACAATCCGCTGTTGGAAGTGTGAGCAAGAGGAGCAAGTATGAAGCCACTGTACTCGTAGTGCTGTCCCTGAAAATGATTACAACCACGAAAAATCCAGTAGCCAGCTTTAAGGGGCGACAGCTGACTAGGTGCTACCAAGCCCCATCAGCAATATCATTAAAAGTATCCCGGCTGCAAAACCATGGCTCCAGCTTGGTAGTACCTAGAAGAATGTGCGGGAGTGCGAGATGTTGTTAGATACTGATTTTACACACACCATCGTGAGGCCGAACATCGCCGCCCACTGTAAAATACGCCATTCTGAAACAAATTACATCCTGGAAACTGCCAACGGTGAAGTAATACATGTAAAGCTCAAATAACTCTGGGAATCAGAACTTTTGAGCAAGTAGTTTTAGTCGCTGATATACTAGATGAAGTTATTCTTAGTCTTAATGTTATGGAACTTCAGAAGATTGTGCTTGATTTCCGCCAATGAGTCCTGCGTACCAAACATGAAGAAATTGTAATGAAGCTGTAGGAAAGGTACAAGTAGTACTAGCTGAAGGATGCAAGTTCAGAATGTGTTGTTAAAACGAAATTCAAAGATCCTGAAGAAGACGAAGTAGTTCTGGTTGAACCAGTTCAAGCTTGTCCCTTGTACGTAAAAGGAATTCTACCGGCAAGAGCTTTGACCCAGAATTAACGAGACACTATATTTGTCAAAATGATGAATTTGAAAGATTACCCCCAGCAGATCCTAAAAAGTGGCAAAATTGCTACTTGTCAGCCTGTTAACGCAATAGTTCCCTGTACCGCCTTGCCTTCGACAAAGCAACCTGCTACTTTACTAAAGGATTACTTTAGCAAATGGCCAGAAGTCTACGCAATGCCGAATAAAGAAGCTACCACTGTTGCCGAGATACCTACTATTTGCACAGTGGATCTGTCGATATAAAGTGCCAAGAGAAATGCACTCTGACAAAGGCAGAAACTTTGAATCTGCTTTATTTGCGAACCTGTGTAAACTTTCATCCTCAGTCAGATGGGATGGATTTAACAGAATTTTGAAAAATGCCATTAGAATTCAAGTCAATGAATCACAAAGTAACTGGAATGAATGCATGCAGCAATTTTTCCTCGCTTATCGCTCTGCAGTCTATGAAACAACCGGGAAAACGCCTGCTAGTATAATTCTTGGAAAATATAGCCTTCCTACCGATCTGCTTATTGGACTTCCACCTGTTGAAGAAACATCAGAAAACCACCCAAATCCGCCAAAAATTATTGGATACAATGTAATCACCCGACTTAACGATCTGGCGTACCGAATTCAGACAAGCCCTCATTCGAACATAAAAGTCGTGCCTCTTGGCAGGCTGGCCCGTTACCTACCAACATCATGAAACTTGATCGGGACGATAAAGCTTTGAAGGGGGAACAATGTTACGGACTTCGCAGAAGTTTATAGACTGTTTAGTTTTACTTTATGTTCGTGTATTTTGATTTTAGATTAATTTTCTATTAGTTTCTAATTTAATATCCTGGCCAATTTTCACATGATAAGCATATGATTAAGGTCTGAATCTTTGCAGAATATTCGATTACTTAATTTTCTGCATGGAACACCTATGATAGAAAGTCTAGAATTTATAACATTCTTCTCTTTTCTTCTTTTAATGTGCCTTGTATCCTTCTAGAATATTTCAGAATTTTCCTGAGCAAAAGGGTATATCAAGAATCCAGAGCGGTTTCGTTGTTGATGTTGTATTCAGTCTTAGAAACGTGGTATCTTGCTGCCTGTAAAAAGGTTATTGTGACATTGTCAGTAAATAAAGATTGTAAAACCGAAAGTGTGTTCAGTATCTCGGCCGTCCGGAACAATATCAAGAAAAGGTTTAAATGATTTAGTATCATCAGTATATTTGGGAATTTTAATTTTGGGAAGCTTAACCTTTGGCTTATTGGACCTAGATGATTGATTGGTTTCGCGTTAACGAGTAATTTTATTTTTGCTACATACATAATGAAAATAAATTTAATTGAAAAAAATTAAAGTTCAAAAATATTCAGAAGAAAAACCCCCAGTATGACCCTATATAATCGTATTAATTTGGTGGACTACATTAATCGCAGAGGCAAAGACATGCATTAAAACTGGAAATACCTTAGCTCTTTTTTGTTTGATACAGGTACCACATACTTGTAACTAATTAGAGTTAACAAGAATATTTTAAGTTTTATTTTAATATTATGATGTTAGTAACGTAAAAAAAGAGCCTTCAATAATATGTTTTTTCTAAGCTTGAATAGGACCAAATGTTTAATTATGAGAAAAATCGTACTGTATCGTACTGATAACTGACAAGTCTCGTCTTATTTGCCAGTGGGCTGTACTTCGGCCGCTGGTCAGAGCAAACCCGATCAAAATACCTCTCCAAATATCATTGTAAAAATACTACATTGTGACGACTTCCTCGCAAAATAAACAGTCTTTGACCACAGTAATTGTACAGTTGTTGGGTGAGTAAAACTGAACAATTGGGAACATTATTCAGCTAGAATCTAGCGGCAGGAGTGGTCGTCGCTCTAACTGACTCCTAATACGCTACGCCAGTAAAAGGACCTTCTGCGGTACACGGACCGCACGGTAATTGGTCTTCTTTTTCTACAAATCACTGATTTGCCGCCGATCAAAAAGTTGCAAAACGGTCTGTAGACCTCAAAGCCTACGGCGGCTATCTTGACATTCTGGTCTTATTCGTTGACGGTGTATATCCGGAGCTTCTTGTCCGCAGTCATCTTGCAAGTAGGAATGACAACAATTTACTAGAGTATCTATCCTCCTTTGCATTTGCACAAATTATGCAAAAAGGTCCCAAACATGATACAAATAAAAGAATATATGACACCGCCCAGGTAGGCGTGGCCATGATACGTCACGCTGCACAGTGGTTCTCTGAGCCAATCTGAGAGATCGAAATTATGTAAACCTAAAATATGTAAATTTAGCACAGAAAAACCACCGTTTAGGGTCTATAAGACAAGTAAAATTAATCAAACACAAAATTGAGGGTTATAAAATTTATAAAAACAATAAATTCAAAAAGGACACTGAAAGTCTTCTTCATAGTCTTTAAAATCACTGTTTTGTGTGATAAACTTTAAAAATATCTTCAATTTTTCTAACGGAACTGGTGTGGCCCTTCCACACTCTATATATAGGTCCTGGGGCTGGCGTAGGATGCCGTCATAAAAAACTGAAACAATTTTTTATCAGTAGTAGCGCTAAGTAGCACACAATATGGATATCAGTGACAAGCCAAAATGACAACTGTCATGTTCATTTAGCAACTTTAACGGATAAAGCGTGATCAATTTTTTTCGGGTCTAACAAACTTCATTGAAACTTTCGTAAATTTAGTATGTCATAAATATGTATCTTAAGTAAACATATAGCCCACAATACTTAGCCTAAGTTAGTTGTCTGAAAGATACTTACCTGTTAGGTGTATCCATAGGAAAAACTTATAGAGTTAATTGCACAAACACATTTAATAACAATTATTACTAGGTAACGACTGGCGCCTTAGGCCACGACATTCGAATAAAAGTGAGTTTTGACCTGCCCTCGGTCGATCGGCTATGCGAACTTCGACTGAACGTTTATTGTTATGTATTACATGATTAATAATGTCGCTTTTAATGCATCTTAAAGACGAATAGATCACTTAAGGTTTTTCACATTTCGATCTCCCAGAATGGCTCTGGGAACTACTGTGCGCTGTGAGTAATTCCGCCATATTTTGTAAACAAAAACACGTCTTTCTTAATATCGCCATGTTTTTTAAAGATATTTTTTGGTGTTTTTATACCACTTTCAAGAGTTTAAAAGTGAAAATGAAGTGTGTTGTGTATGGTTGTGATGTGGACAATCAATGCAAGGGCTTTATGCCCGATACTAAAGTTTTTGCTTCCCTAAAGACAAAGAAACACAAGTGTTTGAAAACGTCTATGCAAACGAGAAGATAAGTTTAATGTGAAAAATTCCAAAATCTTTTCTAGACATTTCGACGAAAATGAAACAGAAATGCTCTGGGAACTACTGTGCGCTGTGAGTAATTCCGCCATATTTTGTAAACACAAACACGTCTTTCTTAAGATCGCCATGTTTTTTAAAGATATTTTTTGGTGTTTTTATACCACTTTTAAGAGTTTAAAAGTGAAAATGAAGTGTGTTGTGTATGGTTGTGATGTGGACAATCAGTGCAAGGGCTTTATGCCTGATACTAAAGTTTTTGCTTCCCTAAAGACAAAGAAACACAAGTGTTTGAAAACGTCTATGCAAACGAGAAGATAAGTTTAATGTGAAAAATTCCAAAATCTTTTCTAGACATTTCGACGAAAATGATTATGAAGATAATTTAAAGCATGAATTGTGTCATGTCATGAATGTCAAATGTGTTTAATGTTTTTACAAACTCGCTTCAATGAAAAAGTTTACTGGGACAAACAATTGCTAAAAATCTCCACGGTTACGAATCAACAGATTTTAATCGAGAAAATATGATAAACAAAGAGACCGAAAAAAGACCACTTTCTTAAAAAATAATTTCTTGTTTTACCTAATAAGGAATATGCACATATTTTTTTTTTGCATAAATCGTTTAAGGAAGTCATTACAAACCCAAAAAAAATATTTTGAAGAAAATTATTAGGATAATTTAGCTACAAAAAATGTTTACTTTTCGGTATAATTTATTACAATTTAAAAAGCAACCACATTTAATTTGTCCTTGAAAAGTGACGTCAGGAGATCAGCAAAAATCTACATGTTAACGTAAAGCTTAACCCAAAGTCGAACAGGTTTGCTGTTCCCAAAAACAGTCAGAGGGAGAGAAATCGAATTTTTTGGGTTGATAGAGGAATAGTTCAACTAGCTTCGGTAAAAAATTCAGTTATACAGGTTGTTTCGTTTCGGAGCTATTAAACGTCAAAGTCGAAATTTCCGCGATTTCCGTTGAAATCGGGTACAGGTCGCAAATGTGACCCGAAGCTTCAGAACTCCACTGAAACTGGTGAGGATCAAAAAATGGCAAGTAATTCTTTTGAATTTTATAGGTCGAAAAATGCCATTTCCAGACTCCTCTTTGGTACCTAATAACTCGAAAACAAAACGTCAGATCGAAAAACGGATTTACAAGGGAAACTTAAAATCTCAAATACTTTTTTGCAATACCCTTACCTAAACATAAAATCACTGGAAAGTGGAAATATTTGGAAAAACTGGAAATTTAGATTTTTGACCCAAATATTTCGCGGTTTTTAATTTTTTGTGGGGTCAAAATGGTTCAAATTAAAATCCCATATACGTCATCGGAAAGAGCTCGTCAAAGTATGTGTTATCCCAATTTTTTAATTTCTTCATTCTCTATAGGAAGGGAGCAATCGCCGATTAAATTTCGATTTTTTTACTTTTTGTGCCCTAGACATCGGTACATTTGAATCACTCTGTATTTTTTCCTATCTATTTTTTCCCCAATTTTCAACCCTATCTTATAAAGGGATGATCACACTGTAAAATGAATACCGAATGGGTCATCCAGGAGCGTATGTAGGGGGTAAAAATCGGATTTTCTTGATTTTTTCCGACCAATCCTATTGTTAATCGACATTATTCCACACTATTTACCCTATTTAGTGATTTTTGGGTTTATTTTATTCATTAATTATTATCTAAGAATACCTCCCACTAATTTATATCGCTCATTTTTTCGGTAAAGTTATAAATATAAAGGTTTATTTGCATCGGGGACATCTAAAATTTCAAAAATTTTTGAATTTTCCAAGATTGCCATGAAAATAAAGAATTGCAGTTTATTTACTTGAAATTATTAAAATGATATGTCAAAAATGCCAATGTTTGTTGCAAAATTGAAAGGTTCCTGGACCGATTTCGGCTTAAAGTATACATGAATAAGATTTTAGGAACCTTCTACTTTAAGTGCAGGGATATTTCATTGGATGAGTTACGCATTAAATGCCATTTTTATTGAGTTTTCGATGACTCAACAACACTGGAATTCGCCATGTACTCATGATGAGTCATAAGTTCAGTTTTGACGACACAGCCAATGGGATCAGGTTTTACACGTTTCGAAATTCGCGCGAAAATTTGCACTTTTAAATCCTTTTTTTTGTTAATAAAGACCAAAATAAATGGATAACAGCAACCGCCATGAACATTTAATTTATGCAGAGAATATAAAAAAAAAGATTTCAGATTTATTTGGGTTACATGCATATTCCCTATTTCATAAATTTAGATATTTTTGTCTTGTTTAGAATAATTTTTGATATTTCAAGATTTTTTAAATTGAAAAATCAAAGACTACAAAAAAACAATACTTAATTTTTAATAATTTACTATTTAAAGTGTTACAAAACCCAAAAAAAAACTATCCTAAAAACCTGTTTCCATCACAAACATACAGGTCTTCTTCACCGCAAAAAATATTTGACAAATTATAGGAAAAAACAAAATTATTATTTAAGTATAACCTATTTTCGGAAGACTATGTGTATGTTACGCCGAATTTGCGTAATTGCCGATTTCATGTAATCGGCAAATTTTTTCCGAATTCGTGAAATAAGCAGCAGGGTTGCCGATTTCATGTAACAGGCAGTTATTTAACTTGAGTTTGCCTATTTCAAGGAATAGGCACACAGTTCTAATTCGCTAATCGTACAGGTAAATTGGGGCCAAGCGAATCGGAGGGCAATCTAAGGTCGGAACAGGGTTAGCACCTGCTTAGGGGCCCTGCCAAGTCTCTTTCCTCGCAGGCCCTAATTTACCTGTACGATTAGCGCATTAGAACTGTGTGCCTATTCCTTGAAATAGGCAAACTCAAGTTCAGGTTCCGACTGCATTTTTCCGTTGGTTACGGGCCCTGATAAGTCTCTTCGCCTGCGAGGAAAGAGACTTGTCAGGGCCCCTAACCAGGTTCTAACCCTGTTCCGACCTTAGGGTGCCCTCCGATAATCTCTAATTTAAAAAATCAAATGTTTAGTTTGTGCAGTTGCCTATTTCACGTAATCGGCAAAGGCGTGTGTGCCCAGTTCATGTATTGTGACATTATTTTACCTATTACATGAAATCGGCATCCCGGTTGCTTATTTCACGAATTCGGCAAAAATTTGCCGATTACATGAAATCGACAATTACAATTCGGCTTAACATATATATTTTAATAAGAATATAGCTCTAAATAAAAATTATTATCTTAATTATTAAGCATAGTTTTATTTTATAAGATTATTTAAATTTTCTTTTCCCTAAATAAATACATAGAACGCAATTGGCAGGCAATTTACAAATATATATTATTTTAAATTAATTTATCTCTTTATATACATGATTATTTTAAATCATATACTTTAAAATTTGTATTCTAAGCAGGTGGCAAAGTATATCGAATTCGGCAAAAATTTGCCGATTACATGAAATCGGCAATTACGCAAATTCGGCTTAACATATATATTTTAATAAGAATATACCTAGCTCTAAATAAAAATTATTATCTTAATTATTAAGCATAGTTTTATTTTATAAAACTATTTAAATTTTCTTTTCCCTAAATAAATACATATAACGCAATTGGCAGGCAATTTACAAATATCTATTATTTTAAATTAATTTATCTCTTTATATACATGATTATTTTAAATCATATACTTTAAAATTCGTATTCTAAGCAGGTGGCAAAGTATATTGCCAATAGAATTTATATAAAATCGCCTATAACTAACGTAAACTCTATATTGCGCGTTATAAATTTCAAAAATAACTCACAGCGTGACGTCATGCGCGACCTCGGACGAATTTGACACGGTTTGGTATCATATCTTCCTTTTATTATATCATGGGTCCCAAAAACTACACAAAAGTAAAATAAACACTTACAGCGGGTTGCACAAAACTTTAATCAAGCGTTAAATCCTAATTCTTAATTAAAAACAAATGATTCTCAGTTTAACAGAGCGTTAAATATTTTTTCTTTCTGCAACAGCAAAAATTTTTGGCTAATCAATGATTAAACTGACAAAAGCCACTAAAAAACCAAGGTGTTGTTTACTTTTTCATTTGTTTTTAATGAAGAGAGCACTTAACGATGAATTAAACTAATTACACGATATGCTGTGATTAAAGTCATGTTTTTGCTCACATTTTTCATAAAATATTGGTTACTTTGGCAAAATTTTATGTTCCAATACAAGAGATTGAAAGAAAACTCCCTCCTTCAATATTTTAAAATAAAACTCTATACACTTTTATTGCAGATGGGCATTGGGCATCTTATTTAACATAATGCTTAAATAAGCATGTACCTACCTTTACAAATACATAAAAAATGTAGGAAAAATAAAGTTCACCATTTAGGTATAACGTGGATTTTACCAAAAAATGTAGGTACCTTTCAGCTTCAATACCATAACAAAATTACTCTTTAAATATTATTTTGTTGTTGGACTTATGCAAACATAATATTCTGTTGCTCAAATTCTTGTTAGTTATAAACTAAGATGAAATTATTGTAGGCCTATGGTTATAAACTATTCTTTTTATGGCATTATATTAAAACAGTTTTCCTACAGTCTTCTATAAAAATATAGATATTCTGCTAAATTTCCTTTTGCTTACTTTTCTTCAATCACACAGTTTTCTGTAACACCTCACATCTCTCTTAGTTTAAATAGCAAACCCTATTGTGGGTATAAAAATAATAACTATAACAACTTGTAGAGGTAGTTATTTTCTGAATTACTTTCGTCCTAACGTCGAAAATTATCTTATTTACAGCAAAACACTGGAATGCAAGCAAGTTTGTATTAATTATTCCTTTTATGTTAGTCAGGCTCTCTCGATAACAGAAAAACAAAGGGCTTGTACGTAAACAAAATAAATCCTAAAAACAAAAGAAAGACGTTATAACCTAACCTCAAATTTTTGAAGTACTTCACCCTCCGGACTAGGGATGGCAACGATACATCGATGTTTTGAAAACATCGATATATCGAACTTAAAATTCGATGTTTTTCCATCGATGTTTTAAATATCGATGTTTCGTTGCATCGATGTAACAACTGGAACATCGAACAAACATCGAACTCCATTCAACACGTGTTCGTGTGAATGTGCGACGATTATAAAACTGATGGCGTTTTCCATTGGTAGAACCAGCGCGAACTGAGTGTACGTGCGTTTGTGTCCTTTTCTACCTATATACAAAGAAGAATGATAGAAATACATTTGACGTGTCCTAAATTTATCAATGGAAAACGCTATGAATGGCCCGAATGGGAGTCAACGCTGGGTTGCCACAATAATTTACGATCGCGGCGCAGTAGAAAATAAATGTTATTTTAGTTTGAATGATTCTTTGTTTTATTTATTATTTTGATATTATATATTATGCGAGAATACATCGAAACATCGATGTTTTTCTTTCGATATATTGGATCCATCGATTTGACTTCCAACGATGTCGATACATCGAAGTTTTTCTTTCGATGTTTTGAACCCATCGATGTGACGTCCACCGATGTCTAACGATGTCGATAGATCGATGTTTTTTTAAAAATTGCCATCCGGACTCCGGATCTGAGGCGTGTTGACAAATGCATCGATCCGGATCAGTTTACGAGCTTTAAGCGAATAGCGAATATACAATAAATTTAAAATGAGGCGTCAGATAACAACAAAGCCATTTTTAAATCAGTGACCAAATCATTACCCAGTCAGACCATTGGGCAACACTGTCTCATTTAATCTTAATACTTTGATTTTTTAGGTTAAACATTGACTATATGGAGCAACGTTGCCAAATAAGGTAACGTAGCCATAACTAGGTCACCGATTTAAAATCGCCTCAAATAACATTGAGGTATCGTGAAGTGGTCCCGAGAAACCGTGGTCCCGAGTAATCTAATTTTCGTCAATAAAATACGGCTAAGTTCATGCACTTGAAAAAATGCGAATTTGTTTCGAGTGCATATTCAACTTTCTTAAATTTAAAAATAACATTAATGCCACAGATCAAACTTAAAAAAAAGCATTTCTATTATTTTTAAAAAATAATAGTTTTTATTATGGAATCTTTATCTAGTTTCACAAATTTTCAGGGAATAATGAACAAAGATATAAAGTAGGTAACTGATGTAAATTTATGTTCTGAAAAATCACAAAACACATTTTATTTATGTAAATAACAAATTTTTATTTAAAAACTATTTTAGCATTGATTTGATTTGATGTCACCAGTAGGTACTTGTTAAGCCTATATTCACATTAAAATATCTGCAAGGTTTTTTCTTGTGACTTATCTGGTACCTGTAACAAAAAAAAACAAAGCAAATAAAGTAAAAAATTACACAATTACATAATAATTTTAATAAAAGCACAATGTTCTACTGTCTACAGCCCAAGTAAATAACTTGTTTATAGATATCTTATTCTAAATACTAACAAGTGTATGGGGATATGGGTTTTATATTCACATGATAAAAATGGTCGTTAAGTAAACGTGCCACAAAAAAAATTAGAGTTAATGAATCTTGAGCAAAGAGTTTATTAAAGGAGAAAGAGCAAAATTTTACTTAAACGAAGTTGAGGTGGATTAAATAAATACGCTAGTTTGCTCGAGTTCGAGCGTGACACATGGTTAATAAAATTATAATCGTTATACTACCAGCAATTAGGTTTACAAATTGACCAGTATATCCACCCAGACAAAAATGTTTTGTTAGCTTAACTGGACAAAAGTTATATAGTATGCTATTACGGGTATAAACACAGAACTTGAGGTTAAAATAAGAAACAAAATTGTACTCAAAAATTTTGTAACGTAGGTAGTGATAGCTACATATTTAACTAAGATATTAATGGCAATATTTTACCTTAACAACAAAGGTTTTGTTTCCAAATTTTTTTCTTGGCAGTAAGGTATTTCGGCAAATATTGATTGTGTCTAGGATAATCTGTCAAATAACATTCATTTAGAACTCCATTCCTTACATGTAGGTTTATCAGGAAGTATGTTTTTGTGCTTTATCTTCCATCAAAAGTTCGATTTTTAGGGTTAGGAATTCTCATTCTTGAGAAATATTAAAATCTTTTGAATGCACCTAAAACAAACATATAAATGGATAATAATGACAAGAGGATTGTAGTTAAGGAAGCTGAAAAGCAGCAAATTTTTTATGTAAAGCATTTTTAACGCAAATTTTAAAAATCAACAGAAAAATTATACAAATTTGGCTGGTATCTGTACGGTATTTTATGGTTCAATGGTTTCATACAACTTACCTTAGAAATACATATACATATGTTCACAAGTTTATTTTCTTCTATATTTGTGTAATTTTTCTATTCGCTTTGCCTATTTTCCCAAAAATATTTGTTTTGATTCAATATAACTTCGCTTTACAAGAAATAAGAAATACAAAACGCTTTGTTGATTGTTGACATTAAAATCTGACGTTTATCGTTCGAGTTTTCCCGAAACTGCGACCTTTGGAAGCGATGTTGCGCGATTGCTGTTTCGAGTAGGCCTGGGCCGGCTTTGATTAAATCTTGGGTAACTTGACTAAAATTTAACAACGCAAATTTAACACGTTGTTAGCTAATCATCCTTTCTGCAACCCGCCGTTACTGTGCTAACTGGAGGAAAGAAATTCATTTACCAGCAAATGCTTGCCTAATAAGGCTCAATTTTTTTTCTCGCCGCACGTATTATGTACCGAGTGAGTCAACGATTGCGCGGACTAATTTTATGCCTTGAAGATAAGATTTGTCGATAATAAGCTATTGTGTTTGGATATTCTGCATATTTTAAAAATATTTGAATTATACAGGGTGCTTTCAAAAATAGGGTGTCACTAAGTTAGATTTTTTAATGGGACACCCTGTATTTGAATGGATTTTTTAATTATAAGTGTAATTTCGTAACTTTTTAACTATTTAATATACGAGAAAGTCATAGTTTTCAAGATAATGCAATTTTTAATGAAAATTTAGCATTTGCAAACATCCCTTTGTTGTGAAAATACTACTTAAATTTTGACTCCAAGCGATTCATAATTTGTATCCGGAGTAAATTCAGTCCAAAAAACATATCCAATATGAAATATTTGACATCTCATTTACAGAGTGTTTTATTTCTAGGTCCTAAGTCAGAAAACGTATAATTAAAAAATGTCATCTTTATCAAATTGAACACCCTATATATTTTTCTGCCATCTTATAGCCCGTCAAAAACTCTTCACATTTTGTAAAGAATGTCCTATCCCTATCTCTAATATAGTTTTTGTAATATTTGGATTTTTCGGGATTTTCTTTTCTCGTTATAGCATCTTTTGCCAATGGATTTCAGTAGCCATAGAATACAAATGAAAATAATGTTAGTGGATGACATTAACAGCGGGTTGCACAAAACTTTTAATCAAGCGTTAAATCCTAACTCATCGTTAAAAACAAAAGATTGTCAGTTTAACAGAGCGTTAAATTTTTTTTCTTTCTGCAACAGTCCAAATTTTGAGCTAATCCGTGATTAAACAGACAAATGCCACTAAAAAACCAAGGTGTTGTTTACTTTTTCATTTGTTTTTAACGAAGAGAGCACTTAACGATGAATTAAACTAATTACACGATATGCTGTGATTAAAGTCATGTTTTTGGCAACATTTTTCATAAAATATTGGTTACTTTGGCAAAATTTGATATTCCAATACAAGAGATTGAAAGAAAACTCCTTCCTTCAATATTTTAAAATAAAACTATATACACTTTTATTGCAGATGGGCATCTTATGTATCATAATGCTTAACTAAGCAGGTACCTACCTTTACAAACACATAAAAAATGTAACAAAAAATAAAAATCATCTATAACGTGGATTTCACCAAAAAATATACCTACCTTTCATCTTCAATACCATAACAAAATTACTCTTTATAATATTATTTTGTTGTTGGACTTATGCAAACACAATATTTTATTGCTCAAATAATCAATCCATGGCTCAAATTCTTGTGTTGGCTATAAACTATTCTTATGGCATTATATTAAAACAGTTTTCCTACAGTCTTCTATAAAAAATATAGATATTCTGATAAATTTCCTTTTGCTTACTTTTCTTCAATCACACAGTTTTATGTAACACCTCTCTTAGTTTAAATAGCAAACCCTTTTGTGGGTTTAAAAATAATAACTATAACAACTTGTAGAGGTACCTAGTTATTTTCTGAATTAATTACTTTCGTCCTAACGTCGAAAATTATCTTATTTACAGCAAAACACTGGAATGCAAGCAAGTTTGTATTAATTATTTCTTTTATGTTAGTCACGGCTCTCTCGATAACAGAAAAACAAAGGGCTTGTACGCATGATCTTTTACTTGTATCATGGCTTGTACGTAATCAAAATAAAACCTAATTTTTAAAAAACAAAAGACAGACGCATGACTGACGCATATATTTATTACTAACTATACAGCGAACGACGAAAAAATGTTGAAGCAAAGACGCAGCCTTTGGAAACCATATCTAAAAAGTCACGTGACATCCTGAACATCCCTCATAAATCACCACGTGATTTGCCAAAAAAGTGAACTCAATACTACGTACCGTCTGTTGGGTAAACCCCCAACTAGGGTTAAGTTTCTCTTAATTATTTGGATCACTCTATAGATAAATAAAATAAGATTCTCTTTTATAAAATTCTCTTTTTAAAAGAATGAAAAAGGTTATTATTCCGTAGCGCAAATGCTAAAAAGCAACAGAAATTCTCCCTTAATATTCGCATTATAACGCGTAGCGACTCGTTAAAATGCTAAAAATAGACATTTTATTGCCTCAAAAATAAGTTACCAGACAGTTAAATTCTGAGAATCCCTTTGAGATCTACCGCGTACCAACGTAGTCGGCCGTGAGCTCTCGCTGACGCGACCTAGTTGAGCCAATGAAATGCATGACATTTTACCCTCGTGACCCGACTCAAGAAGCTTGTTGTCAAGTAAACGTCAGAGGCAAGCAGCACTCTCGCTCCAGTCGTGAAGGCAGCTAGTCGCTGCACCCTCTCTCAAAAACACTCTCTCGTGTGTGATCCGCGTATTCTCTCGCGGTGTCAGAGAAAAAATCTCCCTCCAAGTCAGACGTGAAGACAAGTTACTTCGCGGTCTTTCTGAAGTTCTCTTGTGTGATCTGCTTATTCTCTAGCAGTATCAATCTCTCTCGATCAGTCAACGGTGAAGGCAAGTTGGCCTCGCCGTCTCTTCTCTCTCGCGGCACACGCCCGTTGCCGGCTTTAGAAAAACACTCGCTCAGAACCCGCTTATGCTCTAGCGGTCTCAAGTAAAATCTCTCTCGACTGAATTCCACTTACGCTCTAGTGGTCTCAGTCAAATTCTCTCTCAATCAGCCGTAAAAGACGGCAAGTCTCTCCTCCGCTCTCTGAAATTTATCTCGTCGATCCGCTTGCTCTCAAGCGGAAAGAACTCAAGTTAATTTACACGCTTACTCTCTAGCTGTATAATTATTGAAATTCACCGTAGTTGGCACTCATTAGTTTAAATTACTCTCGTTTATATTCAAGTTTAATTATACGCTTATGCTCTAGCGATATAATTAAAAGTTATTGCTCTGAAGTCTAAGCCGTTTATGCTCTAACGGTGAACAAGTGTCAGTTAAATTTAATTGCTCTGATGTGCTCTTATCAGCTTATGCTCTAGCGATACTCAAGTGCTAATCATTGGGAAAAATTGTGAATTATTTTGATGGTTTTAAAGAAGATACCACCAGTTGCTGAAAGTAAGGTAGGAGAAAGCCAATTTGTTTAATGAAAGATTATGCAAGCAACTTATTTCTCACGTAAAAAGAAACGTTTATTCTCCTGGTTTGAAGCTAGCAGATCAGCTGCTTGCTTTTATATCTACATATCACAGCCTCGTGATTAAACTCGAAATTACTAAAATAACTTTTGATTTGAACTGAAGTTGAATTAAATAAATAAACACTGAACTTTTAACTAGTGCAGTGCGCTGAAAATTGTAAACAGTTTTGAATATTTCTGTAAATTAAAAAACGTCACTACGAAAGTTTTTGAATGACTTATTACAGTGCGTCCGCTTTCTTATTATTGTTGGGCAAGGTACTTAGGAACTTGTATTTTCTTTGATAGGTAATATTTGTGTGACATGTTTAATGTAATGTTTTTTGTAGTAGTTAGATACTAACCCATATAGTAATCATTTTTATTTTATATATATTTAAAGGTAAATATTTTCTTTGTTTTGAATTACAATAAAGATAATTTTATTGTTGTTTTGTTGGAAAAAATAAGTTGTATTTTTGAACCACCCGCTATATAGTCTACTCTCGGTTGCTTATTCAAATAAGTAGCCACCCCAAGTTTTGTGTGTGAAAGTCTTCATAGGTTTTCATCCATAAAAAATGGTCCTTCGAGCCGGATTGGAAAATGGAGGCTAATAATTGCCATTTTTTGTAAAATTTTGATGTAAAAATTTCTCTCTGTTTACTGTGTGGGTGTGCACAAATATTTTGTCTCGCTGAATAAGCTCTCTAATAATTTATAGATTCATTCTCTGTTGTAAAAGCTGCTTGCATAAACACTTGTTTCTTTTAATAGAAAAATTATCTCAAATTTTTTGAACTTTGATATTTTTATTTAATTAAAATGACTGAAAAGGAGGAACTTATTCGTCAACGTGGTGGTTATAAAGGTACTATAACCAGAATCAGCAACTGGTTTGATTCCAACCAAAATACGGAAAAAAATCATTGTCAGTTTGAAGTTAGATTTGAAACGTTATCAAAAGTGTTTTCAGATTATGAAAGGGTACAAGGTGAAATCGAAAAGTTTGATCCGACGGATGGTGATCGACAAACAATCGAGGAGAAATATTTTACTTTATATGCAATTTTAAAACGCAAAATTATGTCTCTTTAAGAAGTACAGAACGCACGCCCATCGAGCCCTACATCTAGTGTATGGTCTCTCTCTCCGCCTAACGTAAGGCTACCTGAATTAAATATAAAACATTTTAAGGGTGATATCACAGAATGGGTATCATTTTATCAGTTAGTTTCAGCTCTTGTAATAGACAACTCTTCTCTAAGCGATATTCAAAAGTTTATGTATTTAAAGTCGTTCTTAACAGACGAGCCCTTAAAATTAATTGACACTCTCTCTGTAACAAATGAAAATTTCTCCACGGCTATATAAATATTTTAAAAGAAAGGTACGAAAATAAAGTATCTATAATAAATAATCTCTTAGTCGGTTTGGTAGACGCGCCTTCACTTGCAAAAAGCAATGTTCAGAGTTTACGTGATTTTGTAACGAACTGTAAAAGAAATTTAGAATCGCTGAAAAATTTAAATTTAAATTTTGAAGACCTCTGGAATATATTGATCATTTATTTACTAGAAAAAAAAATTGGATTTTGTAGCTCGAAAAGCATTTGAATCAGAGCGTGATTTAAACACAATTCCGACGGTAGAAAACTTTTTAAAATTTTTGGATAAACGGTGTCTAGTGTTAGAAAACTTGTCTAGTTTAGAGGGCACCGCGCCAAAGGCAACACAAAGGACACAATGCCATCTAAATAATAATAATAACTTTGGTAGCGATCATTGCACATTTTGTAACGAATCACACAAAATTTATAGTTGTAATAAATTTAAACATTTAAAATTCTTTGAAAAGCAAAACTTTGTTAAATCAAAAAGATTGTGTTATAACTGTCTAGGTTCACAACATAGTGTAGCACAGTGTTTATCAACTAGAACATGCTCTGTCTGTGCTCAAAGACATCATTCGCTGTTACATGTTCCCAACAATAATAATAATAATAATAATAATAATAATAATAATACTTCTCAACAACAGACTGTCTCGCCTAACCAAAATAGGCAAAATAATCAAAACAACTTTTCTCGCTCAAATAAAACCTCGCCGCCCCAAAGAGGCAATACCTTTCATGCACAGAATAGCGCTCAAAATTCTGGAAGTGCGTCAAATCCTAATTTAGAACATTTCATAATAGTCATGGACAGGGCCGAACTCAGCCCCAAAATTCATCCACAAATTCAGGTCAGAATACTTCTCAAAACAATAGTCAACAAAGAAATGCGCAAACGGGTGCACACGTCACTCATTCTCTTTCTGTTGTGTCAATCAATTCCCATGTTCTCTTAGCTACTGCTCAAGTTTATATTTATAGTGCTCAAGGTCTTCCCGTCTCTGCTCGCGCTCTGCTTGATAGTGGATCACAAAACTCTTTTATAACTCAAAATCTTGTAGACAAGCTGCAAGCTCAAACTTATGATAGAAATCTCAACATTTCGGGAATCTCCCAGACAGGATCCACTACAAACAAAATGATTGATTTTACTTTTCACTCCAAGGTCCATTCTCAGAAAAAATTCCGATTGTCTTGCGCCGTACTTCCCAACATAACATGTAAACTTCCCCAAGTTGGCATAAATGCTGCCAGACTTAATATTCCCCGACATATGCAGTTAGCAGACCCTAATTTTTCTCAACCCTTGGACATTGACATATTAATAGGCGCTGACTTGTACTATGACCTTTTGCTACAAGGTGTCTTCCGCTTAGGAAAAAATCTCCCTGTTCTTCAAGAAACCCACTTAGGTTGGGTAATTGCTGGTTGCATACCTACTCGTATGACCTTTGCTCGCCGTAGCACACAGCTGTGTACTACCTCACCTCTCTCTTGCCCCGCACTTAACAATGTGCAAGAAAATGTCTCTCTCTTTTTGAAGACCGAAAACTCTGACTCTACTTTGAATAATTTAGTTGAAAAATTTTGGACAGTCGAGGAACTGCCACAAAAGAAGCCTCTTAGCCCTGAAGACGTGCAGATTGAAAATATCTTTGTAAACACTACAAAAGTTTTGCCCGATATCAAGTAGATATGCCATTAAAATCTCCCTTAGAAAATGAAAAATTAGGTGACTCATTCTACATAGCTAAGAAAAGATTTTTGAATCTCGAAAATAAACTTAAAAGTAACCCCACTTTGAAAAAAGATTACACGAAATTTATCGACGACTACACAGATCTAAACCACGGTAAATATGTACCTCTCTCTCTACACAAGGCAACCACAGATACCAAACAAATTAATAAATATTTCTTACCTCATCACGCCGTTCTTCGCGAAAATAGTGTAAGCACGAAAATTCGAGTAGTGTTTGATGCCAGCTGCAAAACAAGTTCTGACAACTCTCTTAATGACGTAACCCTCAAAGGTTTTCAGGTGCAGCCTGACCTTTATGACATTTTGTGCAGATTTCGATCTTTCAATTTTGTATCAACATCAGACATAGAAAAAATATACCGCCAAATAAAAATTAACCCCGAACATTGTTTTTTACTAAATATTCTCTGGAGAAGTAATCCTGATGAAGAACTTAAATGTATCGAGCTCTCTACCATTACTTATGGTTCGAACTGTGCCCCTTATTTAGCCATGCGCGTGTTAAATGATTTGGCAATCAAAAATCGTGAAAGCTTTCCCTTGGCATCTGATGCTCTCTTAAGGCAAACTTATGTCGATGACATAATTTGTGGTTGTGACAATATTGAAGATTTAAATAAATTATATCTCGAACTCAATACGCTTTTAAACTCTGCCGGTTTTCAGTTACACAAGTGGCGTTCCAACTCTCAGAATTTTTTGGAAAAAATTTCACAAGAAAAAATACTTGAATATGATTTAAATTTTGACGAATCCCCAAGCGCTGTTTTAGGTTTAAAGTGGAACCCAATTTCAGATAATGTTATTTTTTCTGCCCCTGATAATTTAAATGAAACTTCTCTAACAAAACGTAAGATTTTGTCTCTTATTGCAAAAATGTATGACCCCCTCGGCTTAGTTTCGTGCGTAGTAGTGGTAGGAAAATTAATTATGCAAAAATTATGGCTTTTAAAAATAGATTGGGACACAGAAATCACAGACCCTCAGGTTATCGCACTTTGGAAAAAATTCATGAACAATTTTAGTAACTTGTCTCAAATTAAATTCCCTAGAAATTTATTTTTTAATAAAAGCAAAGTTAAAATTCAATTACATGGATTTGCTGACGCCAGTATGTCCGCATATGCCGCATGCGCATATTTTCACACTCTTTATTCTGATGGAACGGTCTCAGTCAATTTAATCTCATCTAAGTCTCGTGTCGCACCGCTTAAAACGGTATCTCTTCCCCGATTGGACTTATGTGCCATGGTTTTGTTGTCAAAACTTATTCAAAATTTACTCTCAATTTCATGAAACAAGAATAGTAGAAACAACCCCCGGACGTGACGGAAAAGTAAGAATAGTAACCGTTAAAACCCTGGATGGAATTTATAAAAGATCCATTACAAAAATTTGCTCCTTACACAAAAATGTTAACTCTTGTTAAATTCGCCTTCCCCCCTTGTAGAAATTTCTCTTGTCAAGGTCATAACAATGACTTCTCATCTCTTTGTTTATTTTTTGAAGTTAGGTAGCTTCAAGGGGGGAGTATGTTGGGGAAACCCCCAACTAGGGTTAAGTTTCTCTTAATTATTTGGATCACCCTATAGATAAATAAAATAAGATTCTCTTTTATAAAATTCCCTTTTTAAAAGAATGAAAAAGGTATTATTCCGTAGCGCAAATGCTAAAAAGCAACAGAAATTCTCCCTTAATATTCGCATTACAACGCGTAGCGACTCGTTAAAATGCTAAAAATACACATTTTATTGCCTCAAAAATAAGTTACCAGACAGTTAAATTCTGAGAATCCCTTTGAGATCTACCGCGTACCAACGTAGTCGGCCGTGAGCTCTCGCTGACGCGACCTAGTTGAGCCAATGAAATGCATGACATTTTACCCTCGTGACCCGACTCAAGAAGCTTGTTGTCAAGTAAACGTCAGACGCAAGCAGCACTCTCGCTCCAGTCGTGAAGGCAGCTAGTCGCTGCACCCTCTCTCAAAAACACCTTCTCGTGTGTGATCCGCGTATTCTCTCGCGGTGTCAATTTCTCTTGTCAAGGTCATAACAATGACTTCTCATCTCTTTGTTTATTTTTTGAAGTTAGGTAGCTTCAAGGGGGGAGTATGTTGGGGAAACCCCCAACTAGTGTTAAGTTTCTCTTAATTATTTGGATCACTCTATAGATAAATAAAATAAGATTCTCTTTTATAAAATTCTCTTTTTAAAAGAATGAAAAAGCTATTATTCCGTAGCGCAAATGCTAAAAAGCAACAGAAATTCTCCCTTAATATTCGCATTACAACGCGTAGCGACTCGTTAAAATGCTAAAAATAGACATTTTATTGCCTCAAAAATAAGTTACCAGACAGTTAAATTCTGGGAATCCCTTTGAGATCTACCGTGTACCAACGTAGTCGGCCGTGAGCTCTCGCTGACGCGACCTAGTTGAGCCAATGAAATGCATGACATTTTACCCTCGTGACCCGACTCAAGAAGCTTGTTGTCAAGTAAACGTCAGACGCAAGCAGCACTCTCGCTCCAGTCGTGAAGGCAGCTAGTCGCTGCACCCTCTCTCAAAAACACCTTCTCGTGTGTGATCCGCGTATTCTCTCGCGGTGTCAGAGAAAAAATCTCCCTCCAAGTCAGACGTGAAGACAAGTTACCTCGCGGTCTTTCTGAAGTTCTCTTGTGTGATCTGCTTATTCTCTAGCAGTATCAATCTCTCTCGATCAGTCAACGGTGAAGGCAAGTTGGCCTCGCCGTCTCTTCTCTCTCGCGGCACACGCCCGTTGCCGGCTTTAGAAAAACACTCGCTCAGAACCCGCTTATGCTCTAGCGGTCTCTAGTAAAATCTCTCTCGACTGAATTCCACTTACGCTCTAGTGGTCTCAGTCAAATTCTCTCTCAATCAGCCGTAAAAGACGGCAAGTCTCTCCTCCGCTCTCTGAAATTTATCTCGTCGATCCGCTTGCTCTCAAGCGGAAAGAACTCAAGTTAATTTACACGCTTACTCTCTAGCTGTATAATTATTGAAATTCACCGTAGTTGGCACTCATTAGTTTAAATTACTCTCGTTTATATTCAAGTTTAATTATACGCTTATGCTCTAGCGATATAATTAAAAGTTATTGCTCTGAAGTCTAAGCCGTTTATGCTCTAACGGTGAACAAGTGTCAGTTAAATTTAATTGCTCTGATGTGCTCTTATCAGCTTATGCTCTAGCGATACTCAAGTGATAATCATTGGGAAAAATTGTGAATTATTTTGATGGTTTTAAAGAAGATACCACCAGTTGCTGAAAGTAAGGTAGGAGAAAGCCAATTTGTTTAATGAAAGATTATGCAAGCAACTTATTTCTCACGTAAAAAGAAACGTTTATTCTCCTGGTTTGAAGCTAGCAGATCAGCTGCTTGCTTTTATATCTACATATCACAGCCTCGTGATTAAACTCGAAATTACTAAAATAACTTTTGATTTGAACTGAAGTTGAATTAAATAAATAAACACTGAACTTTTAACTAGTGCAGTGCGCTGAAAATTGTAAACAGTTTTGAATATTTCTGTAAATTAAAAACGAAAGTTTTTGAATGACTTATTACAGTGCGTCCGCTTTCTTATTATTGTTGGGCAAGGTACTTAGGTACTTGTATTTTCTTTGATAGGTAATATTTGTGTGACATGTTTAATGTAATGTTTTTTGTAGTAGTTAGATACTAACCCATATAGTAATCATTTTTATTTTATATATATTTAAAGGTAAATATTTTCTTTGTTTTGAATTACAATAAAGATAATTTTATTGTTGTTTTGTTGGAAAAAATAAGTTGTATTTTTGAACCACCCGCTCTAGAGTCTACTCTCGGTTGCTTATTCGAATAAGTAGCCACCCCAAGTTTCGTGTGTGAAAGTCTTCATAGGTATTCATCCACCGTCCGCTAATCAAAACACCAAAGATGACAACATGGCCTCTCACGCCTGTCATATTTAAAAGTCCAAATTGGAATCTGACAAGCCTTCGATTTCGTCGTAGCGTTATTTTGTGAATATGTATTTTAATTTATAATAAAACATAAGAAAAACCAGTAGGTATAAATTATTATATACTTTAAAGTACAATATCGAAACAGAGTTAATAATATTTTAGATAGAAAATGAGATCTTGTTTCGCATGTCGACGGTCAGTTGAGAAAGACAAAGTGATTTTGAATAGGTAGGTAATTAATTATTTAAGAAGATTTTGATTCTAATTATAATGTATTATACAAAAAATTAATGATTACAATAAATTATACTTACGTATTTTGAGTTTTAATTCGAGATTAATAAGGTGTTTTTTTTTAGATTTCCAAACGATGCCTCGCTTTATTTACATAATGTTCTTACCCGTTTTGCCCCAAAATCTCAAATTAAGAATTAAAAATTATGTATTCACTCTTCAGTATACACACATATTCTTGTGAAGAATATCCGCCGCCAAAAACTACAAGTAATTTCTTCACTTCTTGCTGCTTAACACTGGCATTATCGGTACATTAGCTATGTCAATATCGTAAATAGGATAATAATTAACTTTTAGTCCACTTTTCACAAATAAAATACATTAACCTTTACTTTTGAAAGGTAAAAAGACGAAAAGGAAACGGACAAGCTCACATTTTAAACTGCTGTCAGAACTGACAGTGACAGTTCCGTCGAAACTTCAAAGTGCTAAGACATCACGTGGTACAAAACAAAAGATTTATCTTTGCTTCAAATTTTAACAAAGGGTAGATTGGATGCTAACAATATAGTAGTAATAAATATATGGACTGACGTATAACCTAACCTCAAATTTTTGAAGTACTTCACCTCCGGATCTGAGGCGTATCGACAAATGCATCGATCCGGATCAGTTTACGAGCTTTAAGCGAATGTACAATAATAGGCGATTTTAAATCAGTGACCTAGTCATGACTACGTCACCTTATTAGGCAACGTTGCTCCAGATCCTCAGTGTTTAACCTAAAAAATCAAAGTATTAAGATCAAATGAGACAGTGTTGCCCAATCGTCTGACTAGATCATGATTTGGTCACTGATTTAAAAATGGCTCTTAATTTAAAATGAGGTGTCAGATAACAACAAAGCCATTTTTAAATCAGTGACCAAATCATTACCCAGTCAGACCATTGGGCAACACTGTCTCATTTAATCTTAATACTTTGATTTTTTAGGTTAAAGATTGAGTATATGGAGCAACGTTGCCAAATAAGGTAACGTAGTCATGACTAGGTCACCGATTTAAAATCGCTTCAAATAACATTGAGGTATCCTGAAGTTATCCCGTCTAATTTTTGTCAATAAAATACGGCTAAGTTCATGCACTTGAAAAAAATGCGACTTTGTTTCGAGTGCATAATATTCAACTTTCTTAAATTTAAAAATAACATTAATGCCACAGATCAAACTTAAAAAAAAGCATTTCAATTATTTTTAAAAAATAATAGTTTTTTTGTGGAATGTTTATCTAGTTTTACAAATTTTCAGGGAATAATGAACAAAGATATAAAGTAACTGATGTAAACTTATGTTTTGAAAAATCACAAAACACATTTTATTTATGTACATAACAAATTTTTATTTAAAAACTATTTTAGCATTAATTTGATTTGATGTCACCAGTAGGTACTTTTTAAGCCTATATTCATATTAAAATATCTGCAAGGTTTTTTCTTGTGACTTATCTGGTACCTGTAACAAAAGAAAACAAAGCAAATAAAGCAAAAAAAAATTACACAATTACATAATAATTTTAATAAAACTTTTATTAAAATTGCTTTTATTATAAAAGCACAATGTTCTACTGTCTACAGCCCAAGTAAATAACTTATTTATAGATATCTTATTCTAAATAGTAACAAGTGTATGGGGATATGGGTTTTAATAATAATATAATAATAAAGAAGTTTATTTATGCCAATAAAAACAATTTAAAATATAAATATAAAATTGATAAAAATAAAAAGAAAACCAAAAAAAATTAGAGTTAATGAATCATGAGCAAAGAGTTTATTAAAGGAGAAAGAGCAAAATTTTACTTAAACGAAGTTGAGGTGGCTTAAATAAATACTCTACAGTTTGCTCGAGTTTGCGCGTGACACATGGTTAAAAAAATTATAGTCGTTATACTACCAGCAATTAGGTTTACAAATTGACCAGTATACCCACCCAGACAAAAATGTTTTGTTAGCTTAACTGGACAAAAGTTACATATATAGTATGCTATTAGGGGTATAAACACAGTACTTGAGGTAAAAATAAGAAACAAAATTGTACTCAAAAATTTTGTAACGTAGGTAGTGAAGCTACATATTTAACTAAGATATTAATGACAATATTTACCTTATCAAGAAAATAACAACAAAGGTTTCGTTTCCAAATTTTTTCCTTGGCAGTAAGGTACATTGCCGAATATTGATTGTCTCTAGGATAATCAAACTGAAGTTTTAATACTGTGGTAAAATAATTTTACACTTTCCACTAATTTGAGATCTTTATTTCTAAACACACTATTTCGAAACACTGTTTCTTCTTCAAAGGAGTAAAACAAAGTGGTATCTTAAAAGTATAAGCAAATTAGTACTTATGAACCCCCAAACTCCTAAATTATACTCTCTTTTAAAAATTCATAAAATAGGTAACCCTATTAGACCTGTAGTCTCATTCTTTGCAGCTCCTTCCTATAAACTTTCTAAACATTTAATCGATATTATAAAAACCAACACCAATTTTTCAGCAAAATACGCTATCAAAAATTCTTACGAACTCGTCGAGAAAATAAAACACATTATTCTTCCAAATAATGCCAAATTTGTTTCTTTTGATGTTTGTAATTTATTCCCCAGTATTCCTGTAGATGAAACAATCAAAAGTGTTAAAAAACTGTTAGTGGAAAACAAAGTAAATTTAATTAAAAATCAAGAAATTCTAACCACCTTGGAAACTTGTTTGGAACAAAATTGTTTTGAATTTAATAATGAACTGTATACAACTAAAGAAGGGCTTATTATGGGGAATCCTTTAAGTCCTCTACTAGCAGAAATCTTTATGGATTATATAGAATCTATCATTTCAAAAAATCCACTTTTTAGCAAATTCCTTTATTGGCATAGATATGTTGACGATGTATTTGCTTGTTTGACAGGTACAGAAAGGCAATTAAATCAGTTTTCACCTTATTAGGCAACGTTGCTCCAGATCCTCAGTGTTTAACCTAAAAAATCAAAGTATTAAGATCAAATGAGACAGTGTTGCCCAATCGTCTGACTAGATCATTATTTGGTCACTGATATAAAAATGGCTCTTAATTTAAAATGAGGTGTCAGATAACAACAAAGCCATTTTTAAATCAGTGACCAAATCATTACCCAGTCAGACCATTGGGCAACACTGTCTCATTTAATCTTAATACTTTGATTTTTTAGGTTAAAGATTGAGTATATGGAGCAACGTTGCCAAATAAGGTAACGTAGTCATGACTAGGTCACCGATTTAAAATCGCTTCAAATAACATTGAGGTATCCTGAAGTTATCCCGAGTGATCTAATTTTTGTCAATAAAATACGGCTAAGTTCATGCACTTGAAAAAAATGCGACTTTGTTTCGAGTGCATAATATTCAACTTTCTTAAATTTAAAAATAACATTAATGCCACAGATCAAACTTAAAAAAAAGCATTTCAATTATTTTTAAAAAATAATAGTTTTTTTGTGGAATGTTTATCTAGTTTTACAAATTTTCAGGGAATAATGAACAAAGATATAAAGTAACTGATGTAAACTTATGTTTTGAAAAATCACAAAACACGTTTTATTTATGTACATAACAAATTTTTATTTAAAAACTATTTTAGCATTGATTTGATTTGATGTCACCAGTAGGTACTTTTTAAGCCTATATTCATATTAAAATATCTGCAAGGTTTTTTCTTGTGACTTATCTGGTACCTGTAACAAAAGAAAACAAAGCAAATAAAGCAAAAAAAATTACACAATTACATAATAATTTTAATAAAACTTTTATTAAAATTGCTTTTATTATAAAAGCACAATGTTCTACTGTCTACAGCCCAAGTAAATAACTTATTTATAGATATCTTACTCTAAATAGTAACAAGTGTATGGGGATATGGGTTTTAATAATAATATAATAATAAAGAAGTTTATTTATGCCAATAAAAACAATTTAAAATATAAATATAAAATTGATAAAAATAAATAGAAAACCAAAAAAAAATAGAGTTAATGAATCATGAGCAAAGAGTTTATTAAAGGAGAAAGAGCAAAATTTTACTTAAACGAAGTTGAGGTGGCTTAAATAAATACTCTACAGTTTGCTCGAGTTTGCGCGTGACACATGGTTAAAAAAATTATAGTCGTTATACTACCAGCAATTAGGTTTACAAATTGACCAGTATACCCACCCAGACAAAGATGTTTTGTTAGCTGAACTGGACAAAAGTTACATATATAGTATGCTATTAGGGGTATAAACACAGAACTTGAGGTAAAAATAAGAAACAAAATTGTACTCAAAAATTTTGTAACGTAGGTAGTGAAGCTACATATTTAACTAAGATATTAATGACAATATTTTACCTTATCAAGAAAATAACAACAAAGGTTTCGTTTCCAAATTTTTTCCTTGGCAGTAAGGTACATTGCCGAATATTGATTGTTTCTAGGATAATCAAACTGAAGTTTTAATACTGTTGTAAAATAATTTTACACTTTCCACTAATTTGAGATCTTTATTTTTAAACACTCGACATGTTTCGAAACACTGTTTCTTCTTCAAAGGAGTAAAACAAAGTGGTATCTTAAAAGTATAAGCAAATTAGTACTTATGAACCCCCAAACTCCTAAGTTATACTCTCTTTTAAAAATTCATAAAATAGGTAACCCTATTAGACCTGTAGTCTCATTCTTTGCAGCTCCTTCCTATAAACTTTCTAAACATTTAATCGATATTATAAAAACCAACACCAATTTTTCAGCAAAATACGCTATCAAAAATTCTTACGAACTCGTCGAGAAAATAAAACACATTATTCTTCCAAATAATGCCAAATTTGTTTCTTTTGATGTTTGTAATTTATTCCCCAGTATTCCTGTAGATGAAACAATCAAAAGTGTTAAAAACTGTTAGTGGAAAACAAAGTAAATTTAATTAAAAAACAAGAAATTCTAACCACCTTGGAAACTTGTTTGGAACAAAATTGTTTTGAATTTAATAATGAACTGTGTACAACTAAAGAAGGGCTTATTATGGGGAATCCTTTAAGTCCTCTACTAGCAGAAATCTTTATGGATTATATAGAATCTATCATTTCAAAAAATCCACTTTTTAGCAAATTCCTTTATTGGCATAGATATGTTGACGATGTATTTGCTTGTTTGACAGGTACAGAAAGGCAATTAAATCAGTTTTCACCTTATTAGGCAACGTTGCTCCAGATCCTCAGTGTTTAACCTAAAAAATCAAAGTATTAAGATCAAATGAGACAGTGTTGCCCAATCGTCTGACTAGATCATTATTTGGTCACTGATATAAAAATGGCTCTTAATTTAAAATGAGGTGTCAGATAACAACAAAGCCATTTTTAAATCAGTGACCAAATCATTACCCAGTCAGACCATTGGGCAACACTGTCTCATTTAATCTTAATACTTTGATTTTTTAGGTTAAAGATTGAGTATATGGAGCAACGTTGCCAAATAAGGTAACGTAGTCATGACTAGGTCACCGATTTAAAATCGCTTCAAATAACATTGAGGTATCCTGAAGTTATCCCGAGTGATCTAATTTTTGTCAATAAAATACGGCTAAGTTCATGCACTTGAAAAAAATGCGACTTTGTTTCGAGTGCATAATATTCAACTTTCTTAAATTTAAAAATAACATTAATGCCACAGATCAAACTTAAAAAAAAGCATTTCAATTATTTTTAAAAAATAATAGTTTTTTTGTGGAATGTTTATCTAGTTTTACAAATTTTCAGGGAATAATGAACAAAGATATAAAGTAACTGATGTAAACTTATGTTTTGAAAAATCACAAAACACGTTTTATTTATGTACATAACAAATTTTTATTTAAAAACTATTTTAGCATTGATTTGATTTGATGTCACCAGTAGGTACTTTTTAAGCCTATATTCATATTAAAATATCTGCAAGGTTTTTTCTTGTGACTTATCTGGTACCTGTAACAAAAGAAAACAAAGCAAATAAAGCAAAAAAAATTACACAATTACATAATAATTTTAATAAAACTTTTATTAAAATTGCTTTTATTATAAAAGCACAATGTTCTACTGTCTACAGCCCAAGTAAATAACTTATTTATAGATATCTTACTCTAAATAGTAACAAGTGTATGGGGATATGGGTTTTAATAATAATATAATAATAAAGAAGTTTATTTATGCCAATAAAAACAATTTAAAATATAAATATAAAATTGATAAAAATAAATAGAAAACCAAAAAAAAATAGAGTTAATGAATCATGAGCAAAGAGTTTATTAAAGGAGAAAGAGCAAAATTTTACTTAAACGAAGTTGAGGTGGCTTAAATAAATACTCTACAGTTTGCTCGAGTTTGCGCGTGACACATGGTTAAAAAAATTATAGTCGTTATACTACCAGCAATTAGGTTTACAAATTGACCAGTATACCCACCCAGACAAAGATGTTTTGTTAGCTGAACTGGACAAAAGTTACATATATAGTATGCTATTAGGGGTATAAACACAGAACTTGAGGTAAAAATAAGAAACAAAATTGTACTCAAAAATTTTGTAACGTAGGTAGTGAAGCTACATATTTAACTAAGATATTAATGACAATATTTTACCTTATCAAGAAAATAACAACAAAGGTTTCGTTTCCAAATTTTTTCCTTGGCAGTAAGGTACATTGCCGAATATTGATTGTTTCTAGGATAATCAAACTGAAGTTTTAATACTGTTGTAAAATAATTTTACACTTTCCACTAATTTGAGATCTTTATTTTTAAACACTCGACATGTTTCGAAACACTGTTTCTTCTTCAAAGGAGTAAAACAAAGTGGTATCTTAAAAGTATAAGCAAATTAGTACTTATGAACCCCCAAACTCCTAAGTTATACTCTCTTTTAAAAATTCATAAAATAGGTAACCCTATTAGACCTGTAGTCTCATTCTTTGCAGCTCCTTCCTATAAACTTTCTAAACATTTAATCGATATTATAAAAACCAACACCAATTTTTCAGCAAAATACGCTATCAAAAATTCTTACGAACTCGTCGAGAAAATAAAACACATTATTCTTCCAAATAATGCCAAATTTGTTTCTTTTGATGTTTGTAATTTATTCCCCAGTATTCCTGTAGATGAAACAATCAAAAGTGTTAAAAACTGTTAGTGGAAAACAAAGTAAATTTAATTAAAAAACAAGAAATTCTAACCACCTTGGAAACTTGTTTGGAACAAAATTGTTTTGAATTTAATAATGAACTGTGTACAACTAAAGAAGGGCTTATTATGGGGAATCCTTTAAGTCCTCTACTAGCAGAAATCTTTATGGATTATATAGAATCTATCATTTCAAAAAATCCACTTTTTAGCAAATTCCTTTATTGGCATAGATATGTTGACGATGTATTTGCTTGTTTTACAGGTACAGAAAGGCAATTAAATCAGTTTTTAGAATTTATTAATAAAATACACAATAATATAAAATTTACGATTGAAAAAGAAGTTGAAAACTCTATTAACTTCCTAGATTTAACTATTAAAAAATCCGATAACAAACATGAATTTTCTGTTTACCATAAACCTACTCATACTGATACAACTATACATAATAGTTCTTGCCATCCGATACAACATAAATTAGTTTCTTTTTCTAGTATGACTCATCGATTAATAAATTTACCTCTCAACCATTTCAACTTTCAAAAAGAATTAAACTTAATCAAACAAATTGCCGTAAATAATGGATATTCCGCAAAAATGATAGATAAAATGCTAAATAATAAATTATATAAAAAAGCCATTAACTTAGTGTTTCCCACTACAAAAGAGAACAAAAATAATTACAAAGTAATTTGTTATTTAGGCCACATCAGTAGTAAAGTAGGTAATTTTTTAAAAAACTTAAATATTAATATAGCATACAAAACTTACAATACTCTGGGAAAACATATTAAAAACAATAAAACAAAACTAAACAAAGGAAATAAAACTGGTGTATACAAATTAAAATGTCACGATTGCCCTAAAGTAGATATAGGGCAAACAGGCCGTAACTTTGATAAACGTATTAAAGAACATTACTCTAGTTATACAAATAATAAAACAGACTCAAATTATTCAAATCACTTAATCCAAGAAAACCATACTTTCAACAATAATTATGATATTTTGCATACCGAGAACAAGGGAAAAAGGTTGAATTTGCTCGAATCCTTGGAGATAAACAAACTTAAAAATAATAATGTTTTATTGAACGACCAATTAGATTTAAACTCATCACCTCTATTGAATATCTTTTCTTAGCTTGTAAATACTTTAACAGGATTTTCCCTCAATTTAGATTTATTGTTAATACCTGAACCTTTTTGTATGTAGGTACACACCTACATCAATTTAGATTTATTGTTAATACCTGAACCTTTTTGTATGTACACACCTTTATACTTTTAAGATACCACTTTGTTTTACTCCTTTGAAGAAGAAACAGTGTTTCGAAACATGTCGAGTGTTTAAAAATAAAGATCTCAAATTAGTGGAAAGTGTAAAATTATTTTACCACAGTATTAAAACTTCAGTTTGATAATGGATTTCCATCAAGTAAAAGCCGAATCAATTCAGTTGTTTAAAGAAGCTTCAGTAAGTTTCCTGGCTACCTGGTATTTTAAATTCCTATTAAAAATCGCAATTTGCTCCCAAAATTTGTGTTTCTTTAATCTGTTCAAGTAAAGGTGTTTTTCCGAAATATATGAAACTAAAATCCAACAATAATAGCAAAGCAGCTCAAGCGGGATCTACAGCAGGCCTAAAAAAATGGTTATCAATGGAAAAGAAGATCCAGTTTCAAAAACGTGGGACTTATAGTGTTCACCTTAAAGTAGTGCACACCGAATTATTACATAAACTTCATTTCCTAGAGTTTTCTGCTTTGGATAGTGATACTAGAGAAAAAGTAAGTAAAATTATTAACAAAAAATATCTGACACAAAAGAAGAAACTGAAAATACTTTTGTCTAAATCTAACTCAGCTAAATTGAAAGACTCTAAAGAAAACTTCTCAGACCATAACTTCCATAGCAGATTTGTAAATTTAAGTACATCTAATTTTTCCAGTAAAGAGATTAGTCTGTTGGAAAAAGGTTTTAAATATAATATTCAAGAAAAAACTAATATAAATTCTTTAGAGATTCTTGGTGTTGATATTGACCTTGCACTTACAAATGTTCCTAACAATATTAATCATGAATATGAAGCTTCATCTTTATTAAAAAAACAGTTTTTGAATGAAACTACTCCAAAACACGATACTCAAATTTTGAAACAAATTAAACTTAAATCTAAGGATATTATATATACTAAAGCTGATAAAGGCAACACTGTAACTGCCATCAACAAAACCGATTATATTCAAAAAACTTTAGATTTTTTAGATCCAACTAAATATATAAAATTAAAAACTGACCCCACCAATAAATACCAAAAATCTATAAAGAACGTTATACAAACCTGTAAAAGCTTGTTTTGTGAAAAGGATTTAAGCAAATTAGTACTTATGAACCCCCAAACTCCTAAGTTATACTCTCTTTTAAAAATTCATAAAATAGGTAACCCTATTAGACCTGTAGTCTCATTCTTTTCAGCTCCTTCCTATAAACTTTCTAAACATTTAATCGATATTATAAAAACCAACACCAATTTTTCAGCAAAATACGCTATCAAAAATTCTTACGAACTCGTCGAGAAAATAAAACACATTATTCTTCCAAATAATGCCAAATTCGTTTCTTTTGATGTTTGTAATTTATTCCCCAGTATTCCTGTAGATGAAACAATCAAAAGTGTTAAAAAACTGTTAGTGGAAAACAAAGTAAATTTAATTAAAAAACAAGAAATTCTAACCACCTGGGACACTTGTTTGGAACAAAATTGTTTTGAATTTAATAATGAACTGTATACAAGTAAAGAAGGGCTTATTATGGGGAATCCTTTAAGTCCTCTACTAGCAGAAATCTTTATGGATTATATAGAATCTATCATTTCAAAAAATCCACTTTTTAGCAAATTCCTTTATTGGCATAGATATGTTGACGATTTATTTGCTTGTTTTACAGGTACAGAAAGGCAATTAAATCAGTTTTTAGAATTTATTAATAAAATACACAATAATATAAAATTTACGATTGAAAAAGAAGTTGAAAACTCTATTAACTTCCTAGATTTAACTATTAAAAAATCCGATAACAAACATGAATTTTCTGTTTACCATAAACCTACTCATACTGATACAACTATACATAATAGTTCTTGCCATCCGATACAACATAAATTAGCTTCTTTTTCTAGTATGATTCATCGATTAATAAATTTACCTCTCAACCATTTCAACTTTCAAAAAGAATTAAACTTAATCAAACAAATTGCCGTAAATAATGGATATTCCGCAAAAATGATAGATAAAATGCTAAATAATAAATTATATAAAAAAGCCATTAACTTAGTGTTTCCCACTACAAAAGAGAACAAAAATAATTACAAAGTAATTTCTTATTTAGGCCACATCAGTAGTAAAGTAGGTAATTTTTTAAAAAACTTAAATATTAATATAGCATACAAAACTTACAATACTCTGGGAAAACATATTAAAAACAATAAAACAAAACTAAACAAAGGAAATAAAACTGGTGTATACAAATTAAAATGTCACGATTGCCCTAAAGTATATATAGGGCAAACAGGCCGTAACTTTGATAAACGTATTAAAGAACATTACTCTAGTTATACAAATAATAAAACAGACTCAAATTATTCAAATCATTTAATCCAAGAAAACCATACTTTCAACAATAATTATGATATTTTGCATACCGAGAACAAGGGAAAAAGGTTGAATTTGCTCGAATCCTTGGAGATAAATAAACTTAAAAATAATAATGTTTTATTGAACGACCAATTAGATTTAAACTCATCACCTCTATTGAATATCTTTTCTTAGCTTGTAAATACTTTAACAGGATTTTCCCTCAATTTAGATTTATTGTTAATACCTGAACCTTTTTGTATGTACACACCTACATCAATTTAGATTTATTGTTAATACCTGAACCTTTTTGTATGTACACACCTTTATACTTTTAAGATACCACTTTGTTTTACTCCTTTGAAGAAGAAACAGTGTTTCGAAACATGTCGAGTGTTTAAAAATAACGATCTCAAATTAGTGGAAAGTGTAAAATTATTTTACCACAGTATTAAAACTTCAGTTTGATAATGGATTTCCACCAAGTAAAAGCCGAATCAATTCAGTTGTCTAGGATAATCTTTCAAATAACATTCATTTAGAACTCCATTCCTTACATGTAGGTTTATCAGGAAGTATGTTTTTGTGCTTTATCGTCCATCAAAAGTTCGATTTTTAGGGTTAGGAATTCTCATTCTTTAGAAATATTAAAATCTTTTGAATGCACCTACAACAAACACATAAATGGATAATAATGACAAGAGGATAGTAGTTAAGAAAGCTGAAAAGCAGTAAATTTTTTATGTAAAGCATTTTTAACGCAAATTTTAAAAATTAACAGAAAAATTATACAAATTTGGCAGGTATCTGTACAGTATTTTATGGTTCAATGGTTTCATACAACTTAGCTTAGAAATACATATACATATGTTCAGAAGTTTATTTTCTTCTATTTTTGTGTAATTTTTCTATTCGCTTTGAGTATTTTCCCAAAAATATTTTTTTTTGATGCAAAATAACTTCGCTTTACAGGAAATACAAAACGCTTTGTTGACATTAAAATCTGACGTTTATCGTTCGAGTTTTCCCGAAACTGCGACCGCTTCCAAATCTAAAAGCCGATATTAAGCGATTGCTGTTTCAAGTAGGCCTGGCGTTGTTAGTTAATCACGAATTAAATGTTCTTTCTGCAACCTGCCGTAAGAATCAGATCGGTTTTAAAGTTAAGCGTTTTTACTGTAAAGTTTACTGTCCAGTTATTTATACTCAAAATTAATTTTTCCAAAAATAAACCCAGCGTCGGATTGTGCCACGGTACCCCCACGTACCCCCTACCAATATAATAATACATATTATTTTTCTCCAATTTGCAATATTCATAGAATTCCTCGAATGGATCTATTCGTCCTTTTTAAGTTTTCATACTTTTCGTATGTGGTCCATCGATTCTCTTTTTCTTTCTGATACTTACTGGTTTTAATTTAATTTATTGGCTTACATATTAGAAAAATTTTATTTTTTCTACTTTTTTACTTTATTTTTATTTTATTAAACAATAGCATACTTTTGTCGCTACAATCTAGAATAGGTTATTTTAAAATAAAGTTCTTGGAATTTAAATAAAAATAGATATATCGAGGACAAAACTAATTTTGATTTAGAAAACCTAAAACAAAATCAAATACTTCAAAATAGACAATTGGTTAGCCAAGGGCGGTCCCAGCGGCAGCTTTGAAATTTTAAAGTTGTATATCTATGTTGCCACTTACGGGACCCAAGCCAAGTTCAGGTTTTTTAATAGTGAGCCTACCAGGAATGCTTTGGTTAAAAAAAATATTTTGTAATTAGCGAAAAAAAGTTGAGTTTCGGACATCATTGGGTGTTCTTTTGATGGGGCCGCTAATAATATATATTAAAAATATAAAAATATTGGCTCATTTGAAATCAAAATAGATCAACAGCTAATTGTGGAAACCGACTGTGTTAAAAATTTGGGCCTTTATATGGATGACCAATTAAAATTTAACACCCATGTCAATCAAATATGTAAAAAGGTCTATCTTAATCTGAAGGAACTTTTTCCATTCAAAGGGTTGCTAGACACGAACACAAAGAAAACTTTAGCTGTATCTCTTGTCTTGTCTCATTTCAACTATATGGATGTCGTGTATGGCCCTTGTTTAACTGTGGAAAATAAGAATCGCCTTCAAAAAATGCAAAACCAAGCTGTCCGTTTTATCACGGATATTCCACGCTTCTCACAAATCACTCCTTTCATCCGTGATCTAAATATATTAAAGCTCACAGAACACTTTGTATATTTTACTAAGCAAATTCTTGCTAACAAGTCACCTAAATATCTATACGACAAATTAACTCCAAGAGCGTATATTCACCAGAGGGACCTGAGAGACATACTGAGAAGATTTGAGGTGCCTAAGTATCGCACCAGCTCTTTTAGGTCCAGCTTCTCGTATCTTGGACCGCTCATAGCCAACAGCCTTCTTGCTAAATATCCTGACTAGCGCGTTAATCTTAAAGACAAGATAAGTCGTGCAATGTCGGATGATACTTTTTCTCTTTTCTCCGGGGGCATCGATTTAGGGCTTTTTTAGGGCTTTTGAGTGCCTTTTTTTAAGTATCTGGTCTAGAGTCAGCTTAGTGTATTTATACTTATTTATACTTTGTAGTTGGTTTTGTTTATACTATATTTTTCTTTTTAAAACACTGTAACTATGCAAAATTTTTAATAGCACGTCAGTGCATTTTGTCCTTTTGTGAAGTTTGACACAATAAAATTATTATTATTATTATTATTATTATTATTAATATGTCTGGGCAGTATAACGGCCTACAGGCTAAAATAAAACATATATCTGAATTTTCTGCACATGTACTAAACCTAGTAGTTTGTGACAGTACAGAATGTTGTGTAAAATGCAAACATTTATTTGGGTTGTTAAATAGAACTGAGGTCTTTATGACTGAGTCCTATAAAAGAGACGGGGTATGGAAAAGTTCCCTAGAAAATAAAACGCGCCTATTAAAGAAAGTTTGTAACACTCGTTGGTGGAGTAAATCTAATGCTTTACAGTCTTTATTTGGTAAAATTGAAGAAAATAAAGTGAAAATGAAGTGAAGTGAACCTTTTTGTTTTTATGGAATAGTATTGGTTTTGTGTAGGGTATTTGTTTCTTATAATGTCCTTATCGTTCTATAAAAGTTTCTTTACTTTATATATTTTATTGAATTATTAAAGATATATTGTTTAAGATTTTAAATAAAATAAAATAAATAAATAATGTCTTTATGCGTCACTCAACCGAGTATACAAAAAAAAATTGTTAACAAGGAAATTTACATAGAAATACATCAAAAAAACATTTCATAATTAAAATTAAGTACAATTCATAATAGCCGTACAAAAACAATAACTTGAATTCACAAAAGACACAACAGTAATATCAATATAGACACGTGTTCTTGATAAATACATGTAGCTAATTACATTGTTGAAGGAAAAGGAACTTGTTATATATTCTTTTAAATGTATATATTGACTTTGCCTGAATATGTCTAGGTATAGAGTTATATACATTAGCTGCCACATATGAGAACGAACGTTGAAACAGAGCGGTCTTATGCTTGGGTATCTGAAGAAGGTGGGTGTTCCTGGTCTCTACATCATGAACCGTAGAGCGATTTTGAATTTTTTCTCTTATATACGGGGGAGCACCCGTTGTAAGAACACGATTTACAAAAGAATTCAAATGCAGTTTCCTCCTGTTGCACATGCTGAGCCACCCCAACTCAGCCAATCTGCACGAAACATGATCTCTCCGTCTTAACGAAAATATCAATCTAATACAAGAATTTTGAATCATCTGTATACGTGCAGCTGACCGATAGTCCAAACAAAGTCCATACACTAGATCGGAGTAGTTAGAATGACTCAGCACCAGCGACTCACACAGACTCTTCCTAAGTTGTCTATTCAGTACTCCCCTACTTCGATACAGACTTCTTAGAGTCATATATGATCTTTGAACAATAAATTTTACCTGAGTTCTAAAACGTAAATCCCTGTCAATATTTATACCCAGACCCTTCACCGTCTGCACCGAATCAACAACAACTCCGTTTATACTGATGACCCCCAGATCCCCATCGCCAAGGGGAGTCCCAAAACTTATTGCAATAGATTTATTGGGATTTAATTTTAAACCGTGTTTAGTCGAGTAACTGTAAATTTTATCAAGTGACATATTTAAATTTCGATAGGCTTCTTTAACCACCTCTTTGGCATAACTGACATAGATCTGGGTATCATCAGCATACTGATGGATCGAGCAATCACCGGCAAGCCTGTGCAGATCCATAGTGTACAACACAAAAAGCAAAGGTCACAACATTGACCCTTGTGGAACTCCCCTCCTTACCAGTCTTGGGCTGGAACTACTCTGGTCCAAAGTGACATACTGGTATCGATCACTAAGGTAACTGCGAAACAGTCGAACCAATCCCTCCAAACAACCACAGTAATGTAGCTTAGAACAAAGCATCTCGTGCCCTAAGTGTCAAATGCCTTACTGTAGTCAAGCAGTACAAGTGTTGTTGCTTCCCCCCGATCTGCCGCAAGTAGAATATCATCCAAAATCTTTAATAATGCAGTAGTCGTGCTATGCGCGCTACGGAAACCTGATTGACATATTGGGAAAAGCTTATTTTCCATCATAACGGAGACCAAACGCGAATAAATAATTCTTTCAAAGATCTTAGACAACACCGGCAGCAGACTCACGGGGCTCAAATCGTTCAGCTGTTCCGGGTTAGACACTTTGGGCAGTGGAACCACCATGGCAGTCTTCTAACTAGTGGGAAATTGTCCCATATGTATACAAGAATTAAACACATGGGTGATATAAGGAATAATGTAAGGGCAACAAATTTTCAACATCTGCAAGCTCACTCCATCTGAGCCCGCTGCATTTGATTTAATACAAGCAATAGCCTTTGCCACATCACTCTCAAGTATAATATCCATAATACATCTTTTTTTGCAAAACCTCTGTATTTATATAAAATAAAAAAAAAAATTTCACTACCGACCTTGGATTTGATTTAAACATTATTTTTCGCCAGAAACATAATTTAATTAAATCTGCACAGCAGCGTTGGGGTATAACCTCACACTTTTCGCTTCTGTGGTGGGGCCCCCATATACCTTTTGCCCGGTGGGCCCTAGAGCTCACAATCCGACGCTGAATAAACCTACCTACTTAGTTATTTTTCTTACGACAAGAGTTGCCAAGACTATTGGCAGAAGCAGACTTTGATGAACGTCAAATTATGTGGCTCCAACAAGATGGTGCTCCCCTCCACTTTTATCGTGAAACCAGAGAATATTTGGATCAGCACTATTATCAAAGATGATTGGCAGGACATGGAGAATAGGATTAGGGATATATGTCAAACAATATCACCAGGCATGTTCTCAAATGTCCGGGAAAATATCATTAGAAGAATTGACATGTGTTTTGAACAAGAGGGACATCTATTCGAACATTTATTAAGAAGAAAGTGATTTTTTTTAGGGGATTATAGTTACAAAAATATTGTGTTCATTACGTTTTATGCATGCAAATGCAAAGATATCTATGTTTGTATTTAGTTAATTTTACCTATAGGTTTTTTCTTATACCGCGAAGGGAAGTACCCATTATGGTTCAAGAGCTGGTAGACATTTTTGGGTAGGTATTTGAGGCACTGTGAAAAAGTGTTCAAAACTTCTTTTAGTTATACTTGAATTCGAAAATGCAGACCTGGCTGAAGGGTGGCGGGGCTTAAGTGACCCTTAAGTTTTTGAAGAAGCCAAATTTTTTTTTCAAAAAATATTCTTGAGGCATTTTGAAATTTTAATATCTTAGAATTTAGTATTTAAAGAGTTGAAAAATGAAAAAGCCAGATCATTTAACCGGGTCGCAAGCTTTGCCAGATGTTTACAAAAATAATTTTTCAAAGAAATCGAAAAAATATACTTGAGGCACTTTGAAATTTTTACAGGATAATATTTGTGACTAAAAATAAATATTTACAAAAAGACAGGTCCTTTCGGCAGGACATTTTACCTGTCAGATGAGTGAGAATATTCAACGTGAGTACGAGTTAATAGCGCTATGCGTAAGTTGAAGTGTGAGAGAGCGCGTATATCGCCGTTGTCTCAAGGGGAAGCACGCTGCGGTGTGATTGGCTCCCGCAAGACCAAGTGATTTACAGTACCAATGCGGTCGTTAGTAAGAATTTTGGAGTATAACGTAGTTATAACGTTCTCACTCGTATACTACAACGTATAACACGTGTTTTTATAGTGCAAAAAACGTGTGTGTTATTTGCACAAAAGGCTCTGAAAAAATAATTCTTTTTAATGAAACGACATTGGAAAAAAGTAACGAAGTGCTGGAAACAAAAACACATTCCGACGATGAATAATATAAAAAGATATTTTTATACGCTTGTTATAAATTCATTTCAATTGATTTTATTATGCAATTTGATATTTATATTCATTCACTTTTCAAATCTACCCTATTTAATAAAAATTAAATTGAATTAAAGTGATCAGAAGGAAAAAAATTTTTATTTGCTTAGTTATGTTGCGCATCAATAAATATTGTTGTGAAACTGACTTTTCACAATGCCGTTTTTCAATAGAAACTGAAAAAACCGACCAAAATTAACGAAATCTTTAAAATGAATATAAATTCAAATGGTCTTGCAATGGTTCCCTGATACTAGCATCGTACGGCGCGGCGGCGCTGCGAACGGCGCGGCGGGAGCAACTCGCGCGCGAATTGTCTATAAATACCCGCAAGAGCGAGGCGGGAATGCTGCAGTATTACGGCGGCCATGGCCACGTAAGGAGCTCCAAGAAAGTCAAGATCGCCGAGAACGTCGAGAATCGACATGCCGTAACGGTTGACCGCGGTCACCAAAAATGAAGACTTCGGAAATGAAGCAAGAAAAATTCAGAGAACCAAAAGCAGGACATAGCAGGGTCCCTAAAGATCTTCATAGTGTGCTTCAAGAGTCCCGTGCGTACCCGGGACATCGCGTGAATATACACTGTGAATTTGGCGGCAAAATTTCCATTACCTGGTATCATCCATATATCAGTTTGGGATTTGGTCCGGTTAACACTTGGGATACCTCCTGATAAGTCGTTGCCACAGGGGACCGGCTAGCCTCGACTTGTAAATGTCGAGTGAAATGACTAAGAGAGGAAAAACAAAGAAGCAAGAAGATAAAATATCGTTCGCGTTTCAGGCTAGGCTACGCACCCAAAGCGCTCGTAAAGCCGTCAAAGCGGGTTGTGGAAGGCTAGGTAAGGGTGCTAGCCAGAATAGCCATAGTTCGCCCAATACCAAAGCAGCACTGTCCTTGAACTGGAGGCGGTGTGTCGGCTGCGGTGGGATTAGAAAAGTCTTAATCTATAAAAAACGTCGTTGTCAAAAAATTTGCGCAACAATTCGGTCAAATCCGTCGCTCAAAATAAATTTCGCGTTTTAACAAAGCGTGGGAGCTTTGTGCGACCACTTAGGAAAATACATGCTCCCAGAGACCCGTCGGGACCTGGGAAGCCGCAACTGGGGAAGGGACGATTTTATCTGGAAACCGAAAGTTTGACCGAGCTGCTATGTTCTTGGCGCAACGTTGGGGAAAAAGGGCGCTTTCAAGATTCGTAAATGAGAAAATACTTAGTCTAAGGACTCTGTTCTTGTTGCACGTCGGTGGGGAAAGGCTTTAATAACCTATTTCCGTTTGCTGACAATGAAAATTCTTAGTCTGGCGGTTCTTCGTAACCAGATAAAGGAAATTGATCCCCGGTACTTCATTGTTAATAAGCAACGATTCGATAAATAGTCATCTACAACTTATCTAACAATCACTGGGGATTATGCGTCTGGGGAAAGGACGCACAGTACTTCAGTAATCATGGAAATTCTTAGTCCTTCGGCGTTACCCGGCTGGGATAAATAACGGACACATAAAGCATTCGGGTCTTCACGAATCAGTGAAGATCGAGTTTTCATCATAAACTCCGCTTTAGGGAAAAGATGTACTTAGTGCTCTCCGATATAAGTACAGGAAAATTCTTTGCCAGAAGGCACTGTCCTAATTTTCGAGAGAAGCAGTTTCTAAGTACGCGTTTTGGGAAATGGAAAAATACCATAGGAAAATTGAAAATGCTTTCTTAGGCAGGTAGTAACTCCTGCTAAGTTATAATTTCAGACAACGGCAAAAATAATTAAACATGGAACAATAAACTTCTGGTCCAGCGGCGTCGCCTTGGCCATCGACAAATAAATCGGACATGCAATAAACATCCTGTCGATGTTGCATAAATGGAAAATAGTCCTTGGGTTTTAGCCAAGCGGGTAATTTTGAGTTGGAAAAAACACGCGCGTCGTAAAGATATGCCCATACGTGAGCGCCTGGGGAGCGGGCGACAATGTAAATATTATTCTAGGTAGTCGGACGTCTCCAACAACAAATTGCGATTATATAGGTTAGCGGAATACGTACGTACGTAGGTAGAAATAGGGTTAGCGTTGACTACGTAAAGTCAGTAAAAAATAAGTGTTACGCGATCAGCGATTAGATTAGTCGTTGCAGTGTAAGATAAGGTAGTGTTAGAGAATAACGGTGACTGCGTTACAGTCCGCAAAGACGCTCTTAGAGTGATTAGGTATTAGTAACGGTGACTACGTCATAGTCCGCAAAGACGCTCTTAGAGTGATTAGGCATTAGGAAAAATACTTAATTAGGACGTACCTTCAGTGGCGGTTTTGTTGCCGCCATAGTACTAGTAAAGTTTAGCTATAGTTTTTTTCCCTCCCTTGGGCTCCGTCCGAGACCGGAAGCACTGCGGCCATTAGAGGCCTATTGTGCCTACCCAATAACATTTGTTACACCCACTCTGTTATCCCAGTTTCCTGCACAAGTCTGTACAGGTCCACAAGGGAGAGGGTGATCAATTCCTCCGGTTCTAACTTTGGTTGCCCGAATAGTTGGTGGCGCTTGCGATCTAGTGACTCGCAATTATAGATTATGTGCTGAACTGTTTCCCTGTCCCTACCGCATGGTCTGCAGCTAAGGTCTCCCTGGTACAGTTTCATTTTGTTGAGGTGGTCCTTTACAGCCATGTGTCCTGTTAGTACCCCTACGATTGTCCTCAACTGGATCCTGCTCAGATTCATCAGTTGCCTGGTGAGTCTAGGATTGAGATTTCCTATAGCGGCCTTGCTGTGGTTCAGTCCCTGTACTCCATTCCAGTGGACTTTGTGTTGGTGTTTGATCCATCTATTTACCGCCTCTCGAGCCGTGCACTTTGGCACCCCAGAGACGGTTCTGGGCCAATGTATGGTGTAGCCGATCCCTGTCTAGCAAGTTCGTCGGCTTTTTTGTTACCAGTGATGCCCTTCTGTCCCGGTACCCACATGAGCTTGACGGAGTTTCTGGCAGCAAGCGCGCCAAGATCGTTTATGCACTCCCATACCAGTCCCGAAGTGACTCTGTGGCATGAGAGTGCCCTCAAAGCGGCCTGACTGTCTGAACAGATATAGATCCGCTTATTTGAATAAGCCCTCCTATTGTTTTCCAGCGCACATTGTAAGATGGCGTAAGTTTCTGTTTGGAATACCGTGGGGTACTTCCCCAAGGAGAAAGACATGTCCCTCCTTGGTCCGACCCCATGTACTCCTGCTCCGGTTCCCGCTTCGGTTTTTGATCCGTCGGTGTACCATATGGTTGCCCCCGGAGGAAACTCTGGTGATTTCCGCTTTTCGTATGGTTTTGTCCACATGCTTGTTCCAGGTAAGTTTTGAGTTCAGTGTTACCCCCAAATACTTTACCTCTTCCTGCAGTGGAATTGTGACTCCTCGCAGGGTTAGAGGACCGAGTCCCTCCTTTTTCCTGCGGTTAGTGAACGAGACGATGACAATCTTGTGTGGGCTTACATGAAGTCCTTCCTGTCCTACCCATTTTTCCACTACGGCGAGGGCGCTCCTCATGCAGTCCCTCACGGTTGTGTTGAATTTTCCTTGAGTCATTATGACCAAGTCGTCTGCGTAGCCCAGGATCGAATAACCCCTTTGACTTAGTTATTTTAGAAGCCCGTCCATTACCAGGTTCCAGAGGAGGAGGAAAAGAACCCCCCCTGAGGGCATCCCCCTGCCACCCGGGCTGCCAAAGTTTCACCGAGTAGGTCTGTATAGATTACCCGGCTTTTGAGCATTAGGCATTAAGAAAAATACTTAATTAGGGACGTACCTTCAGTAGCGGATTTGTTCCGGCCATAGTACTAGTAAAGTTTAGCTATAGTTGCGCAACCATGTAAATACATAGCTATAAGGGGTTCGCGTGACTATACGGACAGGACTCGACTTCTCGCTGATAAAAAGTAAATTCAATCAACGGATCAAAGACAAATTATAGAAATTTTCCCTCCGTGCAAAATTTCAGACTCGGGTAGTTGCGGATACCCGAGTTGGTAAATTGCTGGACATGCTCGTGCCAACTTTCTTAATTCATAGAAAGTCTCCAGGACATTCCGGGCTTTGACCCATCTTGGAGATAGGTACTTTCTAATTCAACATTCTTTTGAAATCTTAAACATTATCGTCACCTCTTCCTTGGTGGACTGTTAGCAACTTCCAGCTAGCGGGGAATGATGGCGGGTTCACCCATGACAAAGACAGACGCGCTGTCTGTCTTTTGTCCAATCGATACCATGCGTACCTGGAATCCCTCGACAGGGGCAAACCGGGCAAACAAGTGATAGGTTAAGGAAACTTAGAAATAAGGCACCACGGATGGCTCCGTTTCAGGTGACCTTCATTCTGAGGTGTTGAAACTTAATGAACGTCACTTAGTAGTCCGGGAAACAAGGCTGTTTGCGCCTTGTAGAACAAATTGCAAACAATTGGACGTACGCATCCGAGGAGCGTACCAAGTTAAACCCTGGGAGGGGATTTAGGATCCTTGGGGAGAGAAAATATCCAATGGGGACAAAATTAAATTATTATGAAAAACGAATCAGGGGAAATCGGTGATAGGCAAGACGGCTTTCCCGGATATTCTTTGTCAACTTTGAAAGTAGTTAGTTCATAGCAGAAGCCGGGAGGGGCCGTATTCACCCCGACCACGTTCAGGGAATTCTCTGCAGAGGTTTTTTGGGCGGGAATTTTAATTATTCGGGATCGTAGCCGTCTCGAAAATTATTTTTTCCGAAATGAGCGAATTAAGGGTCGAATTTGTGCGACAATATGTACAACATACTATACTTTTTTTCATTTATAGATAAATATATAAAAATTTTAAAATAACAAAATTACGACTGAGAAGGTTATAACTACTCCAAAATTCTTACTAACGACTACATGGGTACTGTAAGTCACGTGGTCTTGCGGGAGCCAATCACACCGCAGAGTACTTCCCCTCCAGACAACGGCGATATACGCGCTCTCTCACACTTCAGCTTACGCATGGCGCTAGTAACTCGCACTCACGTTGAACATTCTCACTCACCTGGCAAGTAAAATGTCCTGCCGAAGCGACCTGTCTTTTTGTAAATATTTATTTTTAGTCACAAATATTATCCTGTAAAAATTTCAAAGTGCCTCAAGTATATTTTCTCGATTTTTTTGAAAAATAATTATGTAAACATTTGGCAAAGTTTGCGACCCGGATAAATGATCTGACTTTTTCATTTTTCAACTCTTTAAATACTAAATTCTAAGATATTAAAATTTCAAAATGCCTCAAGAATATTTTTTGAAAAAAAAAATTGGCTTCTTTAAAAATTTAAGGGTCGCTTAAGCCCCACCACCCTTCAGCCAGGTCTGCATTTTCGAATTAAGGTATAACTAGAAGAAGTTTTGAACACTTTTTCACAGTGCCTCAAATACCTACCCAAAAATGTCTACCAGCTATGTGTCCGTCTATTATCCAAGTATTCAAAATGTCAATCAAAATATTTCAAAAACTATTAGAGATAGGGATAGGACATTCTTTACAAAATGTGAAGAAATATATAAAATTCCAAACATCGAACAAAGTTCGATATTATGGAACGTATATCAGTTTTGATTTCTCTCTGGCGTCTCATCCCCGGACGCGTTTCGCCGTATCACGGCTCATCAGCGAGGCTAGAGACGACAGAGAGAAATCAAGCTCGAAGGTACTAATAGCTGTACCAGCATAAATAAATGGCAAAACGCTACGGGTAGCGCCATCTCGGCAGATCTAGGCCAAGTAATACACACACCAGCGCCAACACTAAAGACACATGTCACAATTAGTAATGGAAGTCACCTGCAAAGACATCAAGTCACAATTGCAGGGTGACCGCTAGGTGGTGCGCATCTCAAAGACGATCCTCGTCAGTAGTAATGAAATATATAAAATTCCAAACATCGAACAAAGTTCGATATTATGGAACGTATATCAGTTTTGATTTCTCTCTGGCGTCTCATCCCCGGACGCGTTTCGCCGTATCACGGCTCATCAGCGAGGCTAGAGACGACAGAGAGAAATCAAGCTCGAAGGTACTAATAGCTGTACCAGCATAAATAAATGGCAAAACGCTACGGGTAGCGCCATCTCGGCAGATCTAGGCCAAGTAATACACACACCAGCGCCAACCCTAAAGACACATGTCACAATTAGTAATGGAAGTCACCTGCAAAGACATCAAGTCACAATTGCAGGGTGACCGCTAGGTGGTGCGCATCTCAAAGACGATCCTCGTCAGTAGTAATGAAATATATAAAATTCCAAACATCGAACAAAGTTCGATATTATGGAACGTATATCAGTTTTGATTTCTCTCTGGCGTCTCATCCCCGGACGCGTTTCGCCGTATCACGGCTCATCAGCGAGGCTAGAGACGACAGAGAGAAATCAAGCTCGAAGGTACTAATAGCTGTACCAGCATAAATAAATGGCAAAACGCTACGGGTAGCGCCATCTCGGCAGATCTAGGCCAAGTAATACACACACCAGCGCCAACACTAAAGACACATGTCACAATTAGTAATGGAAGTCACCTGCAAAGACATCAAGTCACAATTGCAGGGTGACCGCTAGGTGGTGCGCATCTCAAAGACGATCCTCGTCAGTAGTAATGAAATATATAAAATTCCAAACATCGAACAAAGTTCGATATTATGGAACGTATATCAGTTTTGATTTCTCTCTGGCGTCTCATCCCCGGACGCGTTTCGCCGTATCACGGCTCATCAGCGAGGCTAGAGACGACAGAGAGAAATCAAGCTCGAAGGTACTAATAGCTGTACCAGCATAAATAAATGGCAAAACGCTACGGGTAGCGCCATCTCGGCAGATCTAGGCCAAGTAATACACACACCAGCGCCAACACTAAAGACACATGTCACAATTAGTAATGGAAGTCACCTGCAAAGACATCAAGTCACAATTGCAGGGTGACCGCTAGGTGGTGCGCATCTCAAAGACGATCCTCGTCAGTAGTAATGAAATATATAAAATTCCAAACATCGAACAAAGTTCGATATTATGGAACGTATATCAGTTTTGATTTCTCTCTGGCGTCTCATCCCCGGACGCGTTTCGCCGTATCACGGCTCATCAGCGAGGCTAGAGACGACAGAGAGAAATCAAGCTCGAAGGTACTAATAGCTGTACCAGCATAAATAAATGGCAAAACGCTACGGGTAGCGCCATCTCGGCAGATCTAGGCCAAGTAATACACACACCAGCGCCAACACTAAAGACACATGTCACAATTAGTAATGGAAGTCACCTGCAAAGACATCAAGTCACAATTGCAGGGTGACCGCTAGGTGGTGCGCATCTCAAAGACGATCCTCGTCAGTAGTAATGAAATATATAAAATTCCAAACATCGAACAAAGTTCGATATTATGGAACGTATATCAGTTTTGATTTCTCTCTGGCGTCTCATCCCCGGACGCGTTTCGCCGTATCACGGCTCATCAGCGAGGCTAGAGACGACAGAGAGAAATCAAGCTCGAAGGTACTAATAGCTGTACCAGCATAAATAAATGGCAAAACGCTACGGGTAGCGCCATCTCGGCAGATCTAGGCCAAGTAATACACACACCAGCGCCAACACTAAAGACACATGTCACAATTAGTAATGGAAGTCACCTGCAAAGACATCAAGTCACAATTGCAGGGTGACCGCTAGGTGGTGCGCATCTCAAAGACGATCCTCGTCAGTAGTAATGAAATATATAAAATTCCAAACATCGAACAAAGTTCGATATTATGGAACGTATATCAGTTTTGATTTCTCTCTGGCGTCTCATCCCCGGACGCGTTTCGCCGTATCACGGCTCATCAGCGAGGCTAGAGACGACAGAGAGAAATCAAGCTCGAAGGTACTAATAGCTGTACCAGCATAAATAAATGGCAAAACGCTACGGGTAGCGCCATCTCGGCAGATCTAGGCCAAGTAATACACACACCAGCGCCAACCCTAAAGACACATGTCACAATTAGTAATGGAAGTCACCTGCAAAGACATCAAGTCACAATTGCAGGGTGACCGCTAGGTGGTGCGCATCTCAAAGACGATCCTCGTCAGTAGTAATGAAATATATAAAATTCCAAACATCGAACAAAGTTCGATATTATGGAACGTATATCAGTTTTGATTTCTCTCTGGCGTCTCATCCCCGGACGCGTTTCGCCGTATCACGGCTCATCAGCGAGGCTAGAGACGACAGAGAGAAATCAAGCTCGAAGGTACTAATAGCTGTACCAGCATAAATAAATGGCAAAACGCTACGGGTAGCGCCATCTCGGCAGATCTAGGCCAAGTAATACACACACCAGCGCCAACACTAAAGACACATGTCACAATTAGTAATGGAAGTCACCTGCAAAGACATCAAGTCACAATTGCAGGGTGACCGCTAGGTGGTGCGCATCTCAAAGACGATCCTCGTCAGTAGTAATGAAATATATAAAATTCCAAACATCGAACAAAGTTCGATATTATGGAACGTATATCAGTTTTGATTTCTCTCTGGCGTCTCATCCCCGGACGCGTTTCGCCGTATCACGGCTCATCAGCGAGGCTAGAGACGACAGAGAGAAATCAAGCTCGAAGGTACTAATAGCTGTACCAGCATAAATAAATGGCAAAACGCTACGGGTAGCGCCATCTCGGCAGATCTAGGCCAAGTAATACACACACCAGCGCCAACACTAAAGACACATGTCACAATTAGTAATGGAAGTCACCTGCAAAGACATCAAGTCACAATTGCAGGGTGACCGCTAGGTGGTGCGCATCTCAAAGACGATCCTCGTCAGTAGTAATGAAATATATAAAATTCCAAACATCGAACAAAGTTCGATATTATGGAACGTATATCAGTTTTGATTTCTCTCTGGCGTCTCATCCCCGGACGCGTTTCGCCGTATCACGGCTCATCAGCGAGGCTAGAGACGACAGAGAGAAATCAAGCTCGAAGGTACTAATAGCTGTACCAGCATAAATAAATGGCAAAACGCTACGGGTAGCGCCATCTCGGCAGATCTAGGCCAAGTAATACACACACCAGCGCCAACACTAAAGACACATGTCACAATTAGTAATGGAAGTCACCTGAAAAGACATCAAGTCACAATTACAGGGTGACCGCTAGGTGGTGCGCATCTCAAAGACGATCCTCGTCAGTAGTAATGAAATATATAAAATTCCAAACATCGAACAAAGTTCGATATTATGGAACGTATATCAGTTTTGATTTCTCTCTGGCGTCTCATCCCCGGACGCGTTTCGCCGTATCACGGCTCATCAGCGAGGCTAGAGACGACAGAGAGAAATCAAGCTCGAAGGTACTAATAGCTGTACCAGCATAAATAAATGGCAAAACGCTACGGGTAGCGCCATCTCGGCAGATCTAGGCCAAGTAATACACACACCAGCGCCAACACTAAAGACACATGTCACAATTAGTAATGGAAGTCACCTGCAAAGACATCAAGTCACAATTGCAGGGTGACCGCTAGGTGGTGCGCATCTCAAAGACGATCCTCGTCAGTAGTAATGAAATATATAAAATTCCAAACATCGAACAAAGTTCGATATTATGGAACGTATATCAGTTTTGATTTCTCTCTGGCGTCTCATCCCCGGACGCGTTTCGCCGTATCACGGCTCATCAGCGAGGCTAGAGACGACAGAGAGAAATCAAGCTCGAAGGTACTAATAGCTGTACCAGCATAAATAAATGGCAAAACGCTACGGGTAGCGCCATCTCGGCAGATCTAGGCCAAGTAATACACACACCAGCGCCAACACTAAAGACACATGTCACAATTAGTAATGGAAGTCACCTGCAAAGACATCAAGTCACAATTGCAGGGTGACCGCTAGGTGGTGCGCATCTCAAAGACGATCCTCGTCAGTAGTAATGAAATATATAAAATTCCAAACATCGAACAAAGTTCGATATTATGGAACGTATATCAGTTTTGATTTCTCTCTGGCGTCTCATCCCCGGACGCGTTTCGCCGTATCACGGCTCATCAGCGAGGCTAGAGACCTTCGAGCTTGATTTCTCTCTGTCGTCTCTAGCCTCGCTGATGAGCCGTGATACGGCGAAACGCGTCCGGGGATGAGACGCCAGAGAGAAATCAAAACTGATATACGTTCCATAATATCGAACTTTGTTCGATGTTTGGAATTTTATATATTTCATTACTACTGACGAGGATCGTCTTTGAGATGCGCACCACCTAGCGGTCACCCTGCAATTGTGACTTGATGTCTTTGCAGGTGACTTCCATTACTAATTGTGACATGTGTCTTTAGTGTTGGCGCTGGTGTGTGTATTACTTGGCCTAGATCTGCCGAGATGGCGCTACCCGTAGCGTTTTGCCATTTATTTATGCTGGTACAGCTATTAGTACCTTCGAGCTTGATTTCTCTCTGTCGTCTCTAGCCTCGCTGATGAGCCGTGATACGGCGAAACGCGTCCGGGGATGAGACGCCAGAGAGAAATCAAAACTGATATACGTTCCATAATATCGAACTTTGTTCGACGTTTGGAATTTTATATATTTCATTACTACTGACGAGGATCGTCTTTGAGATGCGCACCACCTAGCGGTCACCCTGCAATTGTGACTTGATGTCTTTGCAGGTGACTTCCATTACTAATTGTGACATGTGTCTTTAGTGTTGGCGCTGGTGTGTGTATTACTTGGCCTAGATCTGCCGAGATGGCGCTACCCGTAGCGTTTTGCCATTTATTTATGCTGGTACAGCTATTAGTACCTTCGAGCTTGATTTCTCTCTGTCGTCTCTAGCCTCGCTGATGAGCCGTGATACGGCGAAACGCGTCCGGGGATGAGACGCCAGAGAGAAATCAAAACTGATATACGTTCCATAATATCGAACTTTGTTCGATGTTTGGAATTTTATATATTTCATTACTACTGACGAGGATCGTCTTTGAGATGCGCACCACCTAGCGGTCACCCTGCAATTGTGACTTGATGTCTTTGCAGGTGACTTCCATTACTAATTGTGACATGTGTCTTTAGTGTTGGCGCTGGTGTGTGTATTACTTGGCCTAGATCTGCCGAGATGGCGCTACCCGTAGCGTTTTGCCATTTATTTATGCTGGTACAGCTATTAGTACCTTCGAGCTTGATTTCTCTCTGTCGTCTCTAGCCTCGCTGATGAGCCGTGATACGGCGAAACGCGTCCGGGGATGAGACGCCAGAGAGAAATCAAAACTGATATACGTTCCATAATATCGAACTTTGTTCGATGTTTGGAATTTTATATATTTCATTACTACTGACGAGGATCGTCTTTGAGATGCGCACCACCTAGCGGTCACCCTGCAATTGTGACTTGATGTCTTTGCAGGTGACTTCCATTACTAATTGTGACATGTGTCTTTAGTGTTGGCGCTGGTGTGTGTATTACTTGGCCTAGATCTGCCGAGATGGCGCTACCCGTAGCGTTTTGCCATTTATTTATGCTGGTACAGCTATTAGTACCTTCGAGCTTGATTTCTCTCTGTCGTCTCTAGCCTCGCTGATGAGCCGTGATACGGCGAAACGCGTCCGGGGATGAGACGCCAGAGAGAAATCAAAACTGATATACGTTCCATAATATCGAACTTTGTTCGATGTTTGGAATTTTATATATTTCATTACTACTGACGAGGATCGTCTTTGAGATGCGCACCACCTAGCGGTCACCCTGCAATTGTGACTTGATGTCTTTGCAGGTGACTTCCATTACTAATTGTGACATGTGTCTTTAGTGTTGGCGCTGGTGTGTGTATTACTTGGCCTAGATCTGCCGAGATGGCGCTACCCGTAGCGTTTTGCCATTTATTTATGCTGGTACAGCTATTAGTACCTTCGAGCTTGATTTCTCTCTGTCGTCTCTAGCCTCGCTGATGAGCCGTGATACGGCGAAACGCGTCCGGGGATGAGACGCCAGAGAGAAATCAAAACTGATATACGTTCCATAATATCGAACTTTGTTCGATGTTTGGAATTTTATATATTTCATTACTACTGACGAGGATCGTCTTTGAGATGCGCACCACCTAGCGGTCACCCTGCAATTGTGACTTGATGTCTTTGCAGGTGACTTCCATTACTAATTGTGACATGTGTCTTTAGTGTTGGCGCTGGTGTGTGTATTACTTGGCCTAGATCTGCCGAGATGGCGCTACCCGTAGCGTTTTGCCATTTAAAATGTGAAGAGTTTTTGACGAGCTATAAGATGGCAGAAAAATATATAGGGTGTTCCATTTAATAAAGGTGAGATTTTTTAATTTGAAATTTTGTGACTTTGGACCTAGAAATAAAGCACCCTGTAAATGAGATGTCAAATATTTCATGGTGAATATGATTTCTTGACTTAATTTACTCAGGATACAAATTTTCAATCGCTTGGAGTCAAAATTTAAGTAGTATTTTCACAACAAAGAGATGCTTGCAAATGCTAAATTTTCGTCGAATATTCTTGAAAACTATGACTTTCTCGTATATTAAGCCAATAGTGAAAAAGTTATGAAATCACACGTAGAATTCAAAAATCCATTTAAATACAGGGTGTCTCATTTAAAATAATCTAACTTTGTGACACCCGACTTTGTAAACGCACGCTGTATAATTCAAAATATTTTTAAAATGTGCAGAATATCCAACCATACCTTAGCACAAAAGATTTTATCAAGGCATAAAATTACTCCGCGCAATCGTTGACTCACTCGGTACAGCCATTGACAACTCTAACTTGAAGATATGCATTTCGATTCTTTTTAGACCTGAAAGTTTAAATTGTCAATGGCTGTCCATATTTTCTACTACTAAACTCTTCAAAATTGATTTTGATTGGTTTAGGTCACTAAACGGCAAAACGTTGCCATCTCCTTGACAAGAATTGGACACTTTGACCAAACTTTGACGTTGCCAACTATTTAGAGTACCTACATCATTTATGAAATTGTTCAGTGTCGTTATAAATGATAATTTCAGTATAAAGGATAGTAATTATAAAACATGTAGATTTATGTCATATTCCGAGACTAATAATTAATCCAAAACAATAAGTATGAGAAACAATAAGGATATTATGCTTTGGATAACATTGTTTGAGTTTGATGACAACACTGGAGAAAATAATGACTACAGGAACAACAGTGGTTGTCAATCAGCGGACCTTAAAAACCCGGTAGACCATTTGTTCAATTTTAAAAACGTGTTTTCATTAAAAAACAATGATATCTTAATAATAAATAATATCTGGGATTATTTATTACATTAAATTATTTTTAAGTGTAAAACAGCGTTTTAACAATAATTTGTACTGAAATATATTACAACGGTTGCTCAAGGGGTATTTGAGGCAAAAAACCGGCCATAATTATATAAGTGCCTGTATCATCTCAATTCACGATAAAAGAAAATATCAGATCAAAATTTTGGTTTTATTAATAAAAATACATCAAAAAATAAAAAAATACATCACAAATCATAAGGAAAATCATAAAAAATATAGATAGGGATAATGTTCTTAGTAATTTTATTCGGAATCGCTACTTTCGGATGCACTGATAACATCCTCGTCATCTTCGACAGTCTCTTCGTCTGATTTGTTGTGGTTCAATGTTGCCACAATTAAAATAGTCTTTGCCTCATCAGAAAATGGTAGGCTTTTCTTTTTATTTTTTGGCCGACTACAACTGATGAGAGGATCTGATGTTAGAAGCAATCTATTTAATATGTCTCTGTTGCACTCAATTCTTGAAAATTTTCTTGCGAAGTCCACCCGATATATTCTAAAGTGTTTATTGCGTGCCTCAGCGGCCTCCTCAGAGAAATGTCCAATTGGCAGAATTGCCTCTGCTATCACCTGCGCACCGTGCATCAGTATTTTATGCACCGTAGGCGACATAGGATGCCAGCAGTATAATTCTACATACAGCTTGGCAGTGTCTTGGGCATAATCAGCGAATTTCTGGTGATCAACCTCACGGCCACTTGATATCACCTCAAGAACCACTTTGAAACTGTTTATCACATCAATGTTGATGCCGGTGATACGAGAAGAGCATTCTGCATTCTGGAAAAATCTCCTGGACGTATTTCCATCATTACTATTTCCGTAGCCAACTTTAGGAACATCAACAAGCAGGCCCATTTCTTCTCTGAAACATTTCTGTATTTTCTCTTTTGTTTCCTAGACTATTTTTTTCTCTTCTGGCGTATGGGCTTGCCACTTCTTCAGTGGTTCTTTATATGCCAAATGCAACAGTGACTCAAAAAAGCGTATTCTGGCATGGAGAACTGAGAGTCCAAACTTTAGGGCTTCATTTTTTACGGCACTTTTTTTTAATGTGTTAAATTCTTTTGATATCTGTCCGCATATATAGCATCACATGGTTGACGCAGTGTCTGTCGCGGAGTTGCAGGCCTTTCCGTCTACCATTGTGAGTAAGATATTGTGACTGATTTTCACTGATATTTCGCTCTCTTCAGTTTCTTTCAGAGTTTTTGCCTGGTTTTCGATGTATCCGATTTCTTCCTTAGTGATATCTTTCGTTTCGTGAACGAATCGAGGTCTAATAGGTCTGCAAAACCTCACCGAAGAAGGAACTGGGTTCTACCATATGATTTTTGTTGTATGACCATCAACCGAAACAACCAATCTCACGGGAACAAGCGAGCTCACAAATATATTGGAATCATTATCTGTGGTGTTCTCAAATTTTTGTTTAAATGGAGTTTGGTGGGAACCCTCATATCCCCTTTTTGATATCAAAAGCAGGTGTCGCTTTTCGAATTCAGTCAACGTATCAATCACTTCCTTCAAATACTGTATGAGGCGCAAAGCCGTATGATCCAACAAAGCTTGAAGTTCCACATTAAAGCTGGTCTCGGTAACAGTTATGTTTTCTTCATTTGGGTAGCACTCCTAATATAATAATCACTGCCAAATAAGTGTGGTTAGTTTTGCCCTTGCCTCATATACGTATTACTACTATAGTTCGTACAAAATAAAAGCCGATGCACGTCATCAAACACGTGTTTAAGTTTTAGAGTACACTGTTGCCAGGTTGTTATAAAATTATCGAATATTGAGAAATAATTTACCGAGCAAATGGATGGATTTTTTTGAATTATTCACTCATTTATTTTTTGTTAAATGACTTATCTTTTAAAATTAAAAAGATGTAGAATAATTTAAAATTAAAATGATATGTAAAACTGCTCACAGACGCAAGGACATGTAGGCGTGCGTCAACGCACGTTCATCAATGCCCTTGTGTAAGTACGAAATGACGAACTCTTTTTATCGTGCGTGCCACATTCATACCATACACGGGCGTTGATGCACTCATACATCTCTGTGTCTGTGGCCAGCTTAAGTAAAGATATCTTTTAATGGGAGAAAAAAATGGTAGGAAAAAAGTACACTGAATTTTATTAATATTTTAAAATATATTAAAGAATAAAAATCCTTTTCACAAGCACCATTCAGTTTGTTTTTTATGTTCTGACAGCCCACGAAGACCGAAGTCTAAGTACTATGTACCGTGGGTGTACTGGGGAAATCCCACTCATACATCCCGAGGTGGAAACATCCGTACGGACTTCACCAGCCCTTTAAAAGGATGTGTGGGGTGGTACCACCTCGGTCGAGGAAGAAATCCTCTAACCCCTTCCTAACACATATACAAATATTGTAGTGCAGTTCTTTGTACTCTCGCACAACCCCCCCCCCCCGAATGAATTTGCGAAAGACTAAAATGAAGTTTCGAAAGGACTACAATCTCGAAATCATTAACTTTCCATTCTCACGCCCAGAAAACCTCTGCAAGGAGTTCCTGAGCGCGGTTGGGGTGGAAAAAGGTCCCTCCCGTCTTCTACTGTGAAACACTATTTTCAGTGGCAAAGAATATCCCGGAAAGCCGTCCTGCCTATCACCGATTTCCCCTGAATGTTTACTAGAACATCTAATTTTGTCCCCTGATCGAATTCTCTCCCAAGAGTTCTGAATCCCCTCCCAGTGTTTAGCTTCAGTATGCTCCGAAGATGCATACTTTAATTTTGTTTACATTTTTTTCTCCAAGGCGCAAACAGCCTTGTTATTTGAACTACTAGACGACCTTGATTAAGTTTAACTTCTTGAATGAAGGTCACCTTAAACGGAGAAATCCGTGGCGCCTTATTCTAAGTTTGTTAAGTATCTGATTATCGCCCAGTTGTTTTGTCAGGGATGCCAGGTAAGCTAGGTACCGATTGGACAAAAGACAGACAGCGCGTCTGTCTTTGTCACGGGTGGACCCACCAAATTGTTACATCGCTAGCCGGAAATTGCTAGCGATCCACCAAGGAAGAGGTGACAATAATGTTTAAAATTCAAAAAAGAATGTTTTTCCAGAATGTATCTCCAGGATGGGACAAAGCCCGGAGTGTCCCCAATATTAATTATCAAGGGGAGAACTTCTTGTCGATCAAGTATGTGCTCTCTGTCATACCATTTTATTATTTCATTTTCTGTATGCCTAATTGAATTCTTCCATATCTCAGGAGTAACAGTTTGCAATGCCTCACGCCACATGTTTAAACAGTCTTGTTCTGTTCTACCATCTCTACCCACGTGTTTGTTGTAGAAAGATTTTGCAATTTCCCATATAAGTTCGATTGGGTTAAAAATGCAATGGTATGGGGGGAGACGTAAAACTCTGTGTCCATATTGTTCTGCTAAGTTATCTACTAAATATGTTCGTGCTGGTTTATTTCTAAAAAAATATCTAGTTGGCAAATATGTTAACATAATAAATTGTATCTAGTATCTAATAGGTACTTACTGTGCTACAAGTCTTAAAAGCTCACATTTAAGCATCGGGGCTGCAAATTCTATGTTATTAATAGTTAACCAGTCTTGAATGGCAGCTTTGGTCCATGAGCCATTTGTTATTTTGGTTAATAACATGCTATGATAAGGGGCATTGTCAATAATAATTAACGACGGTTCAGTCAATTTCTTTAATAATTGATTTTCAAACCATTTCAGGAAATTTTGTTGGTTCATTTCACCATGGTAATCTGCAAGTTGGGTTTTTGGGGAAAATATAAGCTCTGCACCCTCGATAAATCCATCTTCATTGCCAGAATGAAGTAAGATGTATCTAAAATAATTCTGATTAAAAACACTTTCATACATTTGCGTAATTGTATAACTAACCTTTTACCATCAACTTTAGTAGATTTTACACTCTTCTTATTAATATCTTGCCATGAATGACCTATGGTGCCATTTTGAAAAATCCAGGTTTCATCTAAGAAAACAAATTTGTACAAAGCTTTTTCTTTTTCTTTCATATAAGATCTCAAAAAATCGACCCGTTTTAGAGCAACATTGGGAAGTTCCATAAGCCCTCGTCTTGGCTCATCTTTTTTCCATTTAAAACCTATTTCTTTCAATAGGCTGCACAATGACATACGGCATCTGTCAAATAGTTGCCTCTCGTTTAACTTCTCCCATAGGGATTTCAAAGTTATGTGCTGTCCTGACAATTAAAATTAAACTGTAAAATGTCTGAACATAAGATATTAGAAAGAGTATAATCTGAAGTTACAAATACTTACTGCTTTCATACGTGGTGTAGATAGCGTTACGAATAGCACTTGTATCCAATGCTACAGTATTTGTAACCCTCTTCTTAGTAGAATTACGCTTTCTGGGCGATTTTAAAACCTCATTGTTTTTTACTTTTTGTGAAATAGAACTAACAGTAGAAACATTCAAGTTTAGGGCTGCTACTACATGCTAAAACAATATATTTGACGGTAATTTTTCCTAAATTTTTTATCATTGTATAGATATTAAAATTACCTCTCTAACAGCTGTTAAGGGTAGCAATGGGCCATTATTGTCTCGTTCTTGTTCAAAATAGCGTATCACAGATGCTACTAACTGTTGGCAACGGCTGTTTAAATGCTTCGGCATTTCGCAAAAATGGACTCTGACAACTATAACACTATGATTGATCTAAAAAGAACAGTTTTTAAACGCAAGATAAAAGTTTAAAGCTCCAAAACGACACAAAATATAATTATTATAAAACCAATGTGAAGCTCGGATAAACTTCGAACTGTCAACAAACTAAAAATGTCAACAAATTAAACGGGACAACGCGGCAACTTCGCGTATGCTGCCAACTGCCTAACAACGAATAACAGGCGCGAAATTTAAAATTCAAAGAAACATTCCATTACAGTTTTCGTTTTATAATAATTATGCGGTGGTATGACTGCATTCATTTAATAGCGTCAACAGTGACGTACATCGGTTTTTATTTTGTACGAACTATATATAGCGAACGACGAAAAAATGTTGAAGCAATTGCTAACTAGTCACATGCCGTACTGAACATCCCTCATAAATAACCACGTGATTTGCCCAGCCAGTGAACTCAATACTACGTACCGCCCGCTAATCAAAACACCAAATATGACAACATGTCCGCTCGCGCCTGTCATATTCAAAAGACCAAATTTGAATCTGACAAGCCTTTGATTTAGCCGTAGCGTTATTTTGTGATAATTTAATTTAATTTATAATAAAATATCAGAAAAACCAGTAAGTATAAATTATTATATACTTTAAAGTACAATTTCGAAACAGAGTTAATAATATTTTAGATATAAAATGAGATCTTGTTTCGCATGTCGACGGTCAGTTGAGAAAGACGAAGTGCTTTTGCATAAGTAGGTAAGGAATTATTTAAGAAGATTTTGATTTTAATTATAATGTATTGTATAAAAATATGTATGAGTTTTAATTCGAGCTGAAATAATGTGTTTTTTAGATTTCCCAACGATGCCTTGCTTTATGTACATAATGTTCTTACCCGTTTTGCCCCAAAATCTCAAATTGTTATTAAAAATTCACTCTTCAGTTTACATTCTTGTGAAGAACATCCACCGCTGAAACTACAAGTAATTTTTTCACTTCTTGCTGTTTAAAACTGGCATTATCGGTACATTAGCTATGTCATTATCGTAAATAGGATAATAATCATGGATCTATTATAATAAGGATTCGATATTCCGTTTACTGTGACCGTATCGAACGTGAAGCATTATATTTGTTGTTTGTTTTCTCTTGGGGGAACAGTTTACAAACTTTAAGGAAATACAACAGGAAATACGTAATTGAATCAAGAATGGTAGTAGAAAGAGATAAAATAGCATCGGAGTGTTGGAGCTCGGGTTGAAAAATCACACCGGTGTGTCACCCGGTGATGTTATCGAACGCAGCCCAGAAATGTTGCTCTCTGTTATGGTTGTTTAGGAACACGGCTGAACCTCGGTCTGAACACTCGGTTACACGTACGTCTTTGTCTAATGAACTAGAAAAGAAAAAGTGCGACGTATAGATTTATATAGATTTATAAATGACTCGGAGCGACTTTAAATAAACACCTTTAGAAATAACATAACCTATAAATAATAAAACCTTTTTAACCTAAATTTATTATTATTTAGCAGAAAAATAAAATATTTTAGGGCTTTTATTACTTTTAGTAAATCTTGTGATGCTTCTAACGTATTTTTTGTACAACAATACAAGGTAAAATAGGATGTGGCCAATGTTTACAAATTGTGTTTACAGTGTCGTTTAGAATGGTTTGTTTTGGCTTCAAAGAATGTGAACTCATCCCGTATCCAGTCCTAATAAATCCATGATAATAATTAACTTTTAATCCACTTTACCAGGCGCCGTCCATAAGGTCATTTGGTCAATGACCCACCTAAAATTTTCAGTGATCTACCTAATAATTTATTTTTTAATTTTTTAAAACCAAAAAAAGAATCTTTTGTTTCAAAGTTCCATGCGAAAACTCCCCAAGAAAGAATCAAGTCAAGCCATCGTCAAAGGATATCCAAGCTTGTTCCGGGCTGGGTCATATTGTAAATTGATCTTATAGGTTTATATGGACGATATAAATTCATTAAAAGCAAGAGAGAAACAGACATACGCGCTTAGGAAGTTAAAAAGAGACACAATTGGTCGACGGCCCACCAATAATATCTGGCCACTCCCACTATGGAAATACTCTCAAACCGCCCCCTAAAATATATTATTTCAAAACATTTGGTTCGGAAAAAAAAACTAATTAGGTACCTAATATGCGCATTGTATTTGCATCGTATTAATAATATTAATTAGTGGTTAAACATAAAAAATTATAAATACGATTTCTGTCAGGCCAGCGCTAGGCATCAAATTTAACGGTATCGGACCGATTTTCTTACATAACCAGCGTAGTCCAAGGGGTATAATCGCAGCGAGATAATCCGACGCTCGCGGGTTCAAATGCTTCAAATTTTAACAATGGGTAGATTGGATGCTAACAATATAGTAGTAATACGTATACGCCTTGCCTTGTTTTGTCTGTCAAAGTAATAATCTCACCACGAACGAGTTGTTTACGTTTTTTAATTGGTAACAAAACTTCCTCTTCTGTAATTTAATAAAAAAATAACTGAACCCGGGTTTATATAACATATTCCAAATAACAAAAACAATTTTCCAAAAGTGAATACAGTTGTGGTTGCTCAGTTTTCTCTACAAATGACCTTTTTCCCTGCTAAAATTTGTGGTGTGAAAACTGACAGGTAAGTAGGTTACTTTTTTATGATTTAGTACGGTCTTTATGTAGTATGAAATGCTTGTTAATTTTTTAGAACAGATACATACAGATACATCCTCATTATATTCTCAATATATTTACAAAATTTCATTATTGTAAAATATAATATGTATTAGGTATGTCATCTTATTTTTTAAAGCTTTCTAAACAATGGATATAGAAATCCTAGAAATTATATTCTATGGATGATTAAGTTTATAAGGGGGTACTCGATCCAGTTAAGTATTCCTCTAAAATGATATAGCAGATAACAACACTGTTTCATAATCTGCTTTTGATTGGATCAAGTGACCCCATCAAAAATGTAATCTGTAATGTTTTGTATACCGCTAGGTACCTATTACCCTCAATACTAACTATTAAGCATTATCCAAGTTCACATTCAAATTTTAAAAACTTATTACTGATAGTATCATAATATGCAGTTATTAAATCGTATATATACCTTCTTATCCTTTTAGTGCTGACAGAAAGAGCTCTTGTGAAGTATGGACAGTTAGAACGAGAAAGCAATATGTGCATATTAAAAGGAAAGTATGCCCTGAACTTAAAGTTAGGGGTAAATAATACAATGTTACTGTAACAGTCGATGAAGTGAAGGAGAAAGTCAGTAGTACTATGTCATGATTGCGCTGCTTCATCAGGTAATTAGTTGTAGAGGGAAGTCACCTAAAATTAGGATAGTGCCTAATATTGGACACCTGCGCTATAGCTTATCAGTCTTAAGAGCAACTATATTGGCACTGGCAGAATTTACTGTTATTTTAAATTTGCTTGCCAACGAGTTTGCCAAAAGATTTTGTAGGGTCTATTTTGAGGGCACGAATAGTGAAAATAAGGTAAGAAATATATATATATATATATATATATATATATATATATATATATATATATATATATATATATATATATATATATATGTTTGTTGTACAAATAACGGCCGTGTAATAAATTAAATGAAATAAAGATTACGGGGATTCGGCCAGAAAGTCTTTATTATATTTTTCTTATAATGTGCCTAGCTTTCGAAATGTTTCATTTCTTCCTCAGAAAAATATAATAAAGACTTTCTGGCCGAATCCCCGTAATCTTTATTTCATTTATATATATATATATATATATATATATATATATATATATATATATATATATATATATATATATATATATATACAGGGTGATTCACGGTCGATGGTAGGTTAGACGTTTATGGAGAACGGAACGCGGGATTTTTTTGAAAATTTGGCAACGTGGGTAATTAGCTATGCTCTGTCCATCTAAAATATTTTCAGCATTGCGACGTTGCCGCTTCTATCAAAAAGTCCTAGCAACTTTATTTTTTTAAATGGAACACCCCATATATTAATAAATTTTTAGAATCGCTCTTTTATTACAATACTTTTTTGTTAATATTACCCTATACCTATCTCTATCGGTTTTCGAGATAAAAATTAGTTTGTGTTAAATATGGTCCAAAACATGGCCCTAATTACACGTAAGTAAATTAGTGCTCTCAATTCATGGAAAGTTGATATTTTGGCGGTAGTTTAGACAGACCCGATGTATTTATTTTTCACCATGAAATCGACTCCATATCATACAGGGCGTGCTAAGATTACTATTATTTCCGTTGTTCATAAAAGGGGTCAAATGTTCGTTTTTTTAAATGAAACCCCCTGTATATTAATCAATAAATTGAAAGACGAAGAAAAACGCTTTAAGATGGTACATCATATTCCTATACCTAAATCATCAAGTTTTCTTAATAAAAGCGCTTTTTTGTGAAAAAAAAAATAAAGACTTTAATTTTAAGTAACCATGGATATCAAACATCAAAATATCAAACTTACGACATTTTGACGACTGTGTTTAAAAAAATCTCCCAAAATGAACGCAGATAATCATTATTCAAACGAAGTTCTTATGAAATTATTTATTTTACACGGACAATGTGATCAAATCATTGCCAGAACTTGCAGAAAATTTAACCAAATGTATCCTGAATTGACACAAATGAACGAAAGGAAGTTTGTAAGATTACAAAATAATTTCATTAACTATGGCTCAAATTTAAAAGCGCCTCTAACATTACCAAAACCTGTTACTTCAAATGAAGATAATATTGTCAACGTTTTGGCATATTTTTATGCATATCCAGAGGCTTCCATTCGTAGTGCAGAAAAAGATTTGGGTGTATCATATGCTTCAATACAACGAATTTTGGGAAATCACGAAATGCATCCGTTTAAATTTACTAAAGTGCAAGCCCTCAAAGCAGAAGACTTTGAACGTAGAGTGCATTTTTGCGAAACCCTTTTAATACGTATACAAGAGGATCCGGAGTTTTTGTCAAAAATCATTTGGAGCGACGAAGCAAAATTTACAAGGGATGGGATTTTTAATAGAAGAAATAAGCATTTTTGGGCTGATCATAATCCTCACGTGACAAAAGAAATGGGATTTCAAGAAAAATTTGACCTAAATGTTTTTTGTATTTTAAAAAAGCACAAAATTAGCTTTTTTATTTATGATGCCACTTTAAATGCTGAGAGATATCTCGAAATACTAAGGACGACTGTTACCGATTTCGTCGAAAATTTATCTTTAGAGGATTATAGGAATTCGTGGTTTCAACTGGACGGAGCGCCAGCTCATTGCACCCAGGAAGTTTCCAGGGTACTTTATGAAATATTTGACGATCGTTGGTTTAGGCGCTTAGGGCCGTGGGATTGGCCACCGAGATCCCCCGATCTCACGCCGCTTGACTTTTATTTATGGGGTGTTTTAAAAGAAAGAGTGTACAGTACTCCAGTGCCTACCAAAGAAGAACTGCGACGGCGAATAGTTCGGTGTATTGAAGATCTGGATCCCCATGAAATTGAAAAAGCAACTACGAGTCGCGTACAAAAGCACATACTAAAATGTTTAGAATGTAATGGACAACATTTCCAGCATTTATTGTAAAAATTTCTTATTTTGTTTACAGTTTTGTTTTTTGAACCTTCCTAATTTTGTTATTTAATTTATTTTCACATGTTAATGAAATTATTTTGTAATCTTACAAACTTCCTTTCGTTCATTTGTGTCAATTCAGGATACATTTGGTTAAATTTTCTGCAAGTTCTGGCAATGATTTGATCACATTGTCCGTGTAAAATAAATAATTTCATAAGAACTTCGTTTGAATAATGATTATCTGCGTTCATTTTGGGAGATTTTTTTAAACACAGTCGTCAAAATGTCGTAAGTTTGATATTTTGATGTTTGATATCCATGGTTACTTAAAATTAAAGTCTTTATTTTTTTTTTCACAAAAAAGCGCTTTTATTAAGAAAACTTGATGATTTAGGTATAGGAATATGATGTACCATCTTAAAGCGTTTTTCTTCGTCTTTCAATTTATTGATTAATATACAGGGGGTTTCATTTAAAAAAACGAACATTTGACCCCTTTTATGAACAACGGAAATAATAGTAATCTTAGCACGCCCTGTATGATATGGAGTCGATTTCATGGTGAAAAATAAATACATCGGGTCTGTCTAAACTACCGCCAAAATATCAACTTTCCATGAATTGAGAGCACTAATTTACTTACGTGTAATTAGGGCCATGTTTTGGACCATATTTAACACAAACTAATTTTTATCTCGAAAACCGATAGAGATAGGTATAGGGTAATATTAACAAAAAAGTATTGTAATAAAAGAGCGATTCTAAAAATTTATTAATATATGGGGTGTTCCATTTAAAAAAATAAAGTTGCTAGGACTTTTTGATAGAAGCGGCAACGTCGCAATGCTGAAAATATTTTAGATGGACAGAGCATAGCTAATTACCCACGTTGCCAAATTTTCAAAAAAATCCCGCGTTCCGTTCTCCATAAACGTCTAACCTACCATCGACCGTGAATCACCCTGTATATATATATATATATATATATAGAGGGTGGTGCAACCAAGATGGGGTGGACCATTGTGAGTAAACGGTGAGGAATTTCGAAAATTTCTTTTTTGGATATTATCGATAGTCAAACACGCTATGTTTTAAAATTATAGCCATAATACAGGGTGGTCCGAAAAACTCGTGGCGAACAAAACTTGTATTTTTTTAAATGGGACCCCCGGTATTTAATTATTCCAATTGATTCTCCTGTTCGTTACGATCATTTTGATATAGGGGTTATTGGGTCTAAAACTTATAGTAAGGGAATGGGACGCGGTTAAAGTTGAAAAAATGCTCACAGTTCGGCCATTTTAAAAAAAAAATTGAAACAGGTATGGAAAAACCAAATATTCCATAAAACGTTACATATCCTTGAATATATTAATCGCTTTAAATTTGTTTAAAATTATTCACTGTTATACAGGGTGGTCAAGTTTTGCAAATACGCCCCGGATTCATTTTTTTTAAATGGAACACCCTGTATATTTTATTTCCATGTTAAAGATAACATTACTAGCTTTCAAAAAATACCATACATGATGCCTTTCTGACCAACAGTTTTTTAGTAAACTAGCCGTGAAAGCAAAGTTTCTTCATTCTAATACGATTATACTGAATTTGCGTTGTTTATTATTGAATATCTAATATTAGGAGGCCATGACACCATCATAAATGAAACAAAAGATTGAAGAACTTGTCAAAATTGCAAATTAGTGTCAGTCGTTTTTATTCGCCGATAGAAACTATTCTTTTACGATAAATTATTTAGTAAAAATGACTTTGAGTACTCCAGAGATGGTTAATATGATTTTTGTATTGGGCGAGTGCCAAAAAAACCCTTTATTAGCAAGTAGGGTATATGCGGCACGATATCCGGATGTCGAAAAAAGACCGAGACCTGAAGCTTTCGCAAGTTTATTAGAGAGATTTCAAGAAACAGGAAATGTTGCTTTTAGTAAACGTAAAGTAATTAATAAACCAGTTATAAATGAAGATAATTGTTTGACAGTGTTATTAACAGTGCAAGAAAATCCTCATACAAGTACCAGCGAAATCGAGAAAATAACTGATATTGAACGCACCAGTATTAAACGGATTCTAAAGCAACATAAATATCATGCATACCACATAGAATTGCACCAAGAACTGTACGATCGCGATTACGTTCAAAGGCAACAATTTTGAATTTTGTTTTTAAATATGATATGGGATGATCCAGGGTTTGTGGATAAGGTGCTGTTTTCGGATGAGGCAACTTTCAAAAGTAACGGATTGGTTAATAAGCACAATTTGCATTATTATTCGACCAAAAATCCACACTGGATTCGTCAAGTGGACCATCAAAATAAATGGTCAATTAATGTTTGGGGTGGAATAATTGACTCCCATGTAATAGGACCTTATTTTTTTGAAGGAAATTTAACAGGAGAAGTTTATTTAAATTTTTTGAGAAACGAGTTGCCAGTATTGCTTGAAGATTTACCTTTAATGGTAAGGGGATCCTTATGGTTTCAACATGATGGAGCGCCCCCGCATTACCATAGGAATGTAAGATATTTTCTCGATAATTGGAAGACAGATCGTTGGATTGGGCGAGGTGGACCAGTTAAGTGGCCAGCCAGATCACCCGACTTAACACCACTAGATTTTTTTCTATGGGGGCATGTTAAAGAAGAAGTCTATACAGAGGTTCCAACCACAGTGGAAGATATGAAGACGAGAATAAGAAACAGTTTTCGCAACATTTCGGTACAGACTTTGAGAAAAGTGAAACTTTCGTTTTTGGATAGACTCGAAATGTGCCTTCAGCAAAATGGTGGTTTAGTTGAACACCTTATATGAGTTTTTTTATTGTTTATATTAAATTAGGTTAACAAGTAAGTACATACCTAAATAATTTTAAAAGATGTTCTGTTTTTGCTTAATTTTCTTACACTATTAATAATACTGATAGCTGATTATCTTTGTTTATAACTGGTTTATTAATTACTTTACATTTCCTTAAAACAATATTTTCTGTTTTTTGAAATATCTCTAATAAACATGTAAAAGTTTCGGCTCTCAGTTTTCTTACCTCATAATTATTGGCCCACCTACACTTAACTTGTAAATAATGGACTATGCGGCAATAGCTTTGACAAGTTCCTCAATCTCCTGTTTCATTTATGATGGTGTCATGGCATGATGGCCTCCTAATATTAGATATTCTATAATAAACAACGCAAATTCAGTATAATCGTATTAGAATGAAGAAACTTTGCTTTCACGGCTAGTTTACTAAAAAACTGTTGGTCAGAAAGGCATCATGTATGGTATTTTTTGAAAGCTAGTAATGTTATCTTTAACATGAAAATAAAATATACAGGGTGTTCCATTTAAAAAAAATGAGTCCGGGGCGTATTTGCAAAACTTGACCACCCTGTATAACAGTTAATAATTTTAAACAAATTTAAAGCGATTAATATATTCAAGGATATGTAACGTTTTATGGAATATTTGGTTTTTCCATACCTGTTTCAATTTTTTTTTTAAAATGGCCGAACTGTGAGCATTTTTTCAACTATAACCGCGTCCCATTCCCTTACTATAAGTTTTAGACCCAATAACCCCTATATCAAAATGATCGTGACGAACAGGAGAATCAATTGGAACAATTAAATACCGGGTGTCCCATTTAAAAAAATACAAGTTTGGTTCGCCACGAGTTTTTCGGACCACCCTGTATTATGGCTATAATTTTAAAACATAGCGTGTTTGACTATCGATAATATTCAACAAAGAAATTTTCGAAATTCCTCACCGTTTACTCACAATCGTCCACCCCATCTTGGTTGCACCACCCTGTATATATATATATATATATATATATATATATATATATATATATATATATATATATATATATATATATATATATATATATATATATATATATATATATATATATAAACACTCCAACCCAGGTCTTACAGTTTAATTATACTTTATTGCAATTACATAATTTCTTTTCGAGACCCTTGAGGTTTGGGCCACATGGTTTCGTTACAGTGAAGCAGTCAGGTTAAGATCTAGTGTGTCAACAGTGTCACAACTGTCGGTCTAGAAGGCTGGAGAATATTGCAGAATGTTCCAGTCTTCCAAACAGACAGTCGTGCAACAGATGGCGTTGGTCAGGAAACCCGTTCTGTTTTACCAATGTTTGTTGGTTATGAGTTAATATGCCAGATGGCGTAAGCAGAGTCGCCCCCCACACCTGCCACTTGCAGATGGCGTCAAGCAACCCACCCAGCATATTTTAAATAAAATGTTTTTTATTTAGAAAGCTGTACTGTCTCCCTTGTCACCTTTCCCTTGGGCTCCTGAGTAAGCAATTCATTTTTATGTGGGTTGTCACACTTTTGATCTTAGTCTTATCATATCAATCTCGATTATTTTCTAAAATTCTGTTTATAGCGGGTTATTTTATGATTATTAAGGACAAAAGTCAATGAAAAACGAACAGGGGAATTTATTTTGTCCGGTGCTTTCAAGACAGCTGAAAATTTGAGGTGAAAATAAACTGAATACGTTGTTCTCGTTTTACTTTAAACGTCCAAAGAGGAATTGTGAGACCCCTCTGTGGTCTTATTTTTGTTTAGAGTGACAATATACGAGTAGATTGAGCTTAAGTCTGAGATGTCCCTCTTTTTATTAAGACAGTTTGGTGTCAAGTGTGTTTCTGCCATTTCTAAGAAGAGTGTTTTTCTCAGTTTACTTTCTGTATATATAGTGTTGGTCTCTGAGTAGTTTGGATCATGACCAGTTTCTATATGATGTTCAGCTAAAGCACAAGAGGGTTTTTTTAATCTGCAGTCGCTCTTGTGTGAGGTTAGTCTGTCCTTAAGCACTCGAGATGTTTGTCCTATGTATACCCTATCACAGGAAGAACAAGGAATACTATACACGACGCTTGATTTGTCTCCTGTTTTTACTTTATCTTTGAATTTTGTGAAAATGTTACCCACCGTCTTAGAGAATCGCTGCGTTATTTTTATTATTGGTGTGTTTTTGAAGACTTTAATAATTTTTGTGGTGATAGAGTCTATTGCTGGTAGAGAATAGTAGTATAGAGCTCTGTTTACCGATTTAAACGCATCAATTTCCGGTGAGACATCCGGGGCTCCCCTATCTCCCACAGTGGTCAACGCTCTGGTGTTATATATAAGTTTTTTTAACAACCCCTGGGGGTATGAGTTTTCAAGTAATGTACGATATAGTCTGTCCAGATTCTTTTGTCTAAGTGTATGGTGACTTATTTTTTCTATTCGTGACTTGAGGGCAAGCACCAGGTTGATCTTCATTTTTTCTGTGTGGTATGAGTTGTAATTCATGTATCTACCTGAGTTAGTAGGTTTGACATACCAATCTAAGATCACCTAGTTGTCCTGTGTCCGAATTAATTTGGTGTCTAGAAAGGGGACACTTCTTTCTGACTCTTCCTCCATAGTAAATTGTATGGAGGAGTTGTACGAATTGAAGACCCCAATAATTTCTATTTTTTTATTTTCTGGAACTGTACAGACAATATCGTCCACATATTTCTTTAGAAAGGGTAATTGGAAAGATAATTGAGGAATGCAAGCCTCTAAGAGGTCATCCATGACATATTGAGCCACTATTGGAGACAGTGTAGCTCCCATTGGAGTACCTAAAATCTGTTTGTAATATATGTTATCTAGTTGGCAGTAAGTTGAGTCAAAAATAAATTTTACTAGCCGAACTATTTATCAAGTTTTCGCGATAAAATCTTAGCTTTATTCTCTTAAAAAATTCTAACCTAAAATAACTTTGGGTGCCTAATATTCAGTGGGGGCGCAAGCCCCCCCAGCTCTTGTCGTAACGGCGCCCCCTTTTATGAAACCATAACTGTTTTGGTACACAGTAGTTTTGCTGGATGCTGAGTATTACTGGCGTACTAAAATACTATTTGTTTTGATTTTATAGCCTAATAACAGTAACTTCTCATCATTGTTAAAAACCCTATAATTTACCAATAAGTGAATTATTTAAATCTACCTGGAAGTCATTCTTATTTTAACTTTCTTGTTTTTTCTTCTATCGGCGCGTTTGATTTTTTTTCCAAAAAATTATCTGAAGATTCACTGCCTACTGTCAGGGGCGGATTTAAAATTTCGTCTTGGGGGGGGGGGGACACAACGTCACCTCGAGCTAGACAAAAGTATAGACGGGCAAGTTCGCGTGCTACTTTATATTTTTATTGTTTAGGGTTCTAAGAAATGTACAATATTTCATAATGGACGAAATATCTAAACCTGTTCTTGCGAAAACAGTACGATTTGTCATCTTAACTTATCAATATCCTAGCATTTTTTTATTTATACCTTCTATCCATTTGGACTGATATATGAAAATTTTTCGAAAACAGATTTATTGAAAGCACGTTTTGAAAAATGTTTTTTTTTTTTGGAAACCAACTTTTCGAATTTTTTTTAACCACTTTTTGAAACTACATTTTTTATGAAACCATGTTTTTAGAAAGTACATTTTTTAAGCACTGTTTCGGAAAAGACTTCGAATATTTATATTAAAAAAAATTAGTATATAGCATACACAAGAAAACGTAAACCTGACCGAACACAAAAACGGTTCGTTTAGGTTAGTTCAGGATCTTTCTGTCATTTTTTCATTAACAGTCATAGTCAGTAGTGTTCATAATTTACATTTAGAAAAATTGATTTCTAAAGAATATATTTTCGTAGATTTTTGTAGATCCATTTCTGGAAAAGCCTCTTTTAAAGTTGTTTTTCAAAAAAATTTACTTCATTTAACATCAAAAACATGTTTTTGAAAAAAAACCAGAACAGTTGGTCATCTTAGCTTACACGCGACAGGACAAATAATTTGTCCAACAATGTCCAATTGTCCAACAAATATTGATTAATATGAAAATGTAAATATTGTAGCCTTTTTTATTTATGCTTTCCGCTTTTCTAAAAGTAATTTTGGACATTTTTTCAGGGAAATTGTTTTTCGAAATTAGTTTTTTTCGGATATTAATTTTTTCAAACAACGGCTTTTCGAAAAAGTAATTTACGAGACAGTACCTAACGTACCAAACCTTAAAAAACCTGATCATACCCAAAAAAAGTTCGTTTGGATTTGTTCAGGATTTTTTTTGTCTATTTCTCATTAACGTTTTTCAAGCTACTAGAGTTCATAATTTAATTTTCTAGTTCTTTCTAAATCCTCTTTTCGAAAACATATTTTCGGAAAATGTACCTATTTTTTTTTAATTTTTTTTTAGGCAATTTTGAAAAATCTGCTTTCGAAATACGTGTTTTCAAGAAAATATTTTTGAAATAACCTGGTCAACAAAACAATCGGCAAAAGCGATTTTTACCCGACTTTTCAAACTGCTATAATTTTTTAAAAACTTAACTTTTTTGAGAGCGGTTTTCGGATATTGATAGCTCGTCTTGCCCAGATTAAGTGTCAAGAAGTGATTTTGCAATGGAAGTGACATTTTCATGCTATACAGGGTAATTAATAAGGTAATGTAAAACTACTAAAAGTTTAGGTGTGTGCCATATTGGCAATAATTTTTTTTGGTCGTTCCGACATAGCACGTCAGTAAGCTGGTATCAATATCTCCAGACATATTCGCCGGAATTTCGATTAATTGTCTCTGGCGAAAAATACAGGAGAAAGCAAAAAAAACATACAAATTTTGGTAGCGTCATTTTTAAAACGCTGTAGCTGGAAAATGGATTAATAGACTTTGTCGGGCTTTTTGGGAATTGAAAGCCCTTTTTGTGTAGAGTTTTACCTAATAAACTGTTTTTTGTTCAATGTCAAAATGTTTGCGTTGTATAGGGGTGAACTAAAAAATAAATGAAAAGTGTTGTTAAAAATAAGTTTTAATTTGTGCAAACTGAGCAGTATGCGTTTTTTTCTTCCAGAACTACGGCGTTTTGCTCAAATTTCGATTAGTTATATAGCGTGTCCAGAAACCATCTAAACAAATGCGAAACTTTTTTTATTTTTGACTTTACAAAAAAGGTAATCCCTCATAAAAAGTTCTGCATCGTGAGAAAATAGCATAGTCATTAAAAAATTTGATCTAAGATATACAGAGTGACTCAAAAATGTAAAAGTCCTAATCCATGTGAAGCTGAAAAGACACAAAATCGTTATTTAATGGTAAACTGCCACTTCAAATGCACTAGTGTTAACTTTTTATGTTAGTGAATTAGGTTTGGAATATACAGGAGTAGAGTGTTTGTGCCGGTTGTCCATCAATCCAAATCCAAATCCAATCCCCCCACTCTTCACCCCACCAAATCCAACCACTCTTCACCCCACCAAATCCCCCCACTCTTCACCCCACCAAATCCCCCACTCTTCACCCACCAAATCCTCCCACTCCTCCCCCACTCCCCACTTAAGCCCCGCCTCCAAGAACCGGATTGGCCGGCGCAAACTTAAGCCCCGCCTCCAAGAACCGGATTGGCCGGCCCAAACTTAAGCCCCGCCTCCAAGAACCCGTCCCCCTTAATCCCCGCCTTCCAGACACACCCCTCTCCCCTCCCCTCTCCCCTCCCCTCTCCCCTCTCCTCTCCCCACTCCTCTCCCCTCTCCTCTCCCCTCTCCTCTCCCCACTCCTCCCCCCACTCCTCTCCCCACTCCTCTCAGGAGCTTCCAAATGAGCTTTCAAAACTATTCCTCCTACCAGCTTTTCCCCACACCACTTTTATTGCTATAAATTCTCAATATTTACAGTATTTAACACAATTCAGATCATGTCTGTAGCAGTCCCTATTGATCTCTCCTGGGACGCAGAACATTACGAAAGCTATAATCCACAAGACTACATAGAAAACAATTTAATAATAATAAATCCACCTCCCAACCTATCTAAGAGTGCTAAAAAAAAGTTTCGAACTGAACAGATAAAGAAAGTTCAAGAATTGGAAACAGAAAAGGAAAAGACTGAAAAGAAAGAAAAACTATGTCTTGCCCAACAGCAAATGTAATGTTTAGTCATGTAAGCGGAAAGAAAACCTTGCAGGATTTTACTACAGATGAACTAGAAATGTTACCTTTGGAATATCTAATTAATTATGCAGATCCTTTGGAACTCTTGGATGTATGGGGGAAATTACCAATGTCTTATAAATCAAGTTTTGATCTTCAAATTAAATTGCCATGTTTTATACATTACAATCGTCCTGACTGGAGCACACAATTCGATGGTCCTCCTGTATCTCAGAAATCATGTTTCATGTGCAATAGAAACATAAAGTAGAATAATGTAGATAAACTCACTGTTATTTTTTCAAAAATAAACCTGTATTTTAATAAATGAATTTTTCATAAATGTCAAACAAATAATTAGAAGTATTATTCATTAATCCACCTATCACCAATCACCCTACCAAATCCCCCCACTCTTCACCCCACCACTTCCTCCTCTCCATACCCCACCGCTACTTCCAATCCATATTTAAAGCTATAACAAACCATTTTTGCGGTTAGTTATGTATCCTAAGTGGTTCAGTATTACTACATATAACTTTAGTGTTTTATCAAGGTGTCGTTGTTTAGTTTGCAAAAACCTAATTGTTAAGAGTAATAGTGCTTGTATACAGTATTGTACAAATTGTTGTGAGCTGAGACCAGTGAAAATATCTGAAGAAATGTGTTGACTTTTATAAAAGAAGAAAATGCTAAAACCTCAACAGAAAATAAAAGTGTTGGAACTCCAATATCATCTTATTAAAGTAAAATACAGACTTTTTCAGAAAAATTATGGTAGTGAAATACTAACATTGTATGATGAAGCTATTATTTTATGTGATAATCTACTAAAGGAATCTATAACAGTTAAACATTTTAATGATCATTTGATGATAATAAATTTGGGATTAGATTCACATAAATCCTATAATGTAATGAGAAGAATGATTGCTGAAGAAAAAAATCCATTACAACGTTAAATTCATACAGTTCGTCTTCTCAGTTCATTTGTGATTTTAGAGAAGCACTATGAAGAAGGTTACATTTAACGAAAATATGAATAAAATCCATGTATTGTTTGCATGGAAGTTTGCTTACAAAGCAGCACGTGAGAGTGATTATGAGCAGTATGTATTGGATCGCTACCGCTTTCAAAATAGACTTCAATATGCTGAGAACCTCCTAAAGGATGTTTTGGATGAAAATTATAGGAAGAAAATATACAATGAACGTTTTAAATAATTTTTGTTTTATTACAACCAATTCAAGCTCATATCCTCCCAGCTCGACCATGTGGTCTTGACTTGCAATACTGAGTGGGGGAATATCTATAAATTTATACGCACACGGTTTCTAAAACATTATTTGCTAGAAATAATACATAAATATGATTCAAAAACGAAAGCTGGTTGGTTGCAGAAAATCGGTGAAAAAGCTTAAACAAGAAGACAGAAGCAGATGCCCTGTTTGTTTATATTCCATGAGAAGAGAAGAAATTTGCACACCCAATTCGTGCACACACAAATTTTGTATAAAGTGTTTAACAGAGTGGACGAAAACAAACGCACATTGTCCTCTTTGCAGAAGATTCTATTTCTCAATTGTTTTAAAAGAGACTAAGGAAAAGATTCTTGTGAAGAAAAATGACAGTGCTGATCAAGCTCTAGTGATATTGTTGTATATAAGTGACATGAATTTAATATAGATATATCAGAAGTAAATAAAACCATGTTGTTAAATATAAAGTTTCTTTATTTTATTTTATTATATTACATCTTTTTTTAATATCCAAGAATTGTGTGATTTATCCATTCCCAACCATTTAACATAAACTTTATCTCCCTTTCTTCTTAGCACCTTTTCCACGAGATACACGTTTGAATGTTTGACTTTCTGCAACTCCGGTTCATAAAAACTACCTAAAATTATTTCATTTTTGTCATCTGTCAGCAAATATGTTCTTGGGTTGGTTAATTTAATTTCTTTAATTTGAAAAATTTCATTTGACCAGTTTGGTGTATAGCCCTTTTGAAAAGCCTCCCTGTATTTACTAACCCTAACATAATCCCCTTGTTTAAATTTTGATTTTCTGGGGTCAATTGTTTTTATATTATTATAAGTTGATTTTAGAACATCTTTTTCATTTTCTTCATTTATATCTATAGGTTTTAATCCTGTTGTTCTATGTTTAGTTGTAGTATACTTAAAAACAATATTATTTAGGATATCCAACCATTTATAATTGCCTTGCAAGCTAAACTGTTTCCACATGAGAGTTTTTAATGTTCTGTTGACCCTTTCAACAATCCCCGCTTTGATAGTGGAATATGTACTGTAGTGATTAATGTTATATTTTTCCATTAATTTATTAAAGTTTTTGTTGAAAAATTCTCTTCCTTGATCTGTATGTATGTTAGTTGGAGTAGTTTTCGCAAGCTTTAAAATTTTTTCCATAGCTAAAGTTACTTCCTCAGCAGTTTTTCTTTTAACAGGTTGAACCCAAACATATTTGGAAAATGTGTCTATAACAACTAAAATATATCTATATCCTTTATTTAGTTTTGCATAAGGTAGCATTTCCACCAAATCAGCTTGCCATAAATCGTTTAAATTTTTAATAATAACCCGTCGTCGTCTAAAATTTTTTCTAGCAGGTTTATGTAACTCGTTGACTAGATCTTCCTTGATGTTAGGTTGTGCAGACATGATAATTAAATGTTTAGTTTGTTACTTCTACAGGACATTTTATTAACAATTCACCATAAAAATCTTCTAAATGACTACCTTCAGGACGATGAAAATAAAGAACATCCCCTTTCTTTAACCGAATACCTACAGGGTCGGTGATCTTTTTTCCGTTAATTTTTAAGAAAACATATTTTTTCGGGTATTCTCCAGAAATTATAGTAGCAGATTCCATAGGAAAAACATATGTAATTCGTTTGTCTTGTAATAAATGGTAAACTCTATCGGATAGAGAGTAAATTCCCATGAAGGGTAACACCAAATTATACCAAAGTTTAACTGCACTAAGGTCAACAACTTTTATAATGTTATGTTCTTCAGATGAAAATTTATTATCCTTGCCAAAGATGTGGGAACCAAACTTGTCAATAGACATGGTTGTTGCCAGCGGTAGAATAAGGAATAAACATGTGAGAATTAGTATTTATTTAATTATTTTTGCTTCTCTTAGTTCTTCTAAAATCGATATTATTTCATTTTGATGACCAGTATGTCCTGCCATTTGCGATGACATCAACAATTTCAATCTATCTATGATTTCGTTTGGATCGTCATAATAAACGTAATCTAATTTCTTTTTTGATAAATTTAACATAGCTCCCCCCTTTCCACTTTTTGTAGACAGATTTCTTGTAGAACGCGGTCTTTGTGGCGGTAACAAACGTGAAGTGCTTGGTAGAACTGCACGATAACCTGTCTCTGTTGTGCTTCCACGTTTTAATATACCTTTTTGTAATAAGTAAGGTTTAACTATTGTCAAGTATTTAATGTCGGTCGAACCTTGAATTTGACTATTAGGATCAAAATTTCGTCTATATGCATTTGTCCTATTCAAAACATCCATATAATTTTCCATATCATTTGATGTATAACCAACAGGTTCTTTTTTAAAAAGAAGCTCATACAATCCAGGTGTTCCCTCATACCTAACTCCTTCAACTTTAAAATCTTTTCCTATGAAATCCACCACAGAATTAGCAATCTTATATTTATCTGCATCAACATCATGGCTAAACCCATATTTGTTATCAAATTTGCCTTCCGTGTCTTTTATTAGCCCATCCACGAAAGGTCTTAGAAGTGAATGATATGCTTCCAAATATTCTTCATAAGCAGGTGTTCTTGTTAATTCTAAAACATCTTGTCGCAACTCACTTATAGTTGGTTCAATTGTTGTTTCAGGGCTTGATTCTCCTGTACGAGACTGTTGCGAATCTTCAAAAAATACTTCTTCATCTCCTAAAAGTGAGGGCATGTGTGTTGAAAGATATTTACTATATGCATTTGATTTCCTTTGATTAACCTCTGGCGTAGGAAATTGAAATTTTGGAGTCGAAACTAATTGTGGTGAATATACTTCTTTTTTAATGAACGGTTCTGTTTTAATTGTCTGAATTAACTCATGCAAAGGTTGAGTTATTGGTTTAAATTCTTTTTCCATACGAATTTCTTTATCAGATAAATCTGATTTTAAAGCTTTATACTTTTGTCTAACGGCTTGTCTAGTTTTTACCAACTCTTTCGCTGTTTTTTCGTCCATCTTTACAAAAGGTAGGTTGTATACTAGAAAATTATCGTTGTGTCAGAGAGTTATATAGTGGAAATAAAATTATCAAATCCTTTTCTATAGCGACCATCATTAAATTGGCAGTCTTTGTCAATAACGACAAAGTCATATTTATGTTTCCAACACATTGAACACAAGTTTTTAAACTCCTGAAAGCTCATGTCACCATTTACATGATCATCATATATATGTTTCAAGTTTGTAGCATCCTGTTGAAAAATTACCAAGAGGTTGGCATTATCACGTATAAGTTGTTTAGGGATTGATGAATATGTTTGACACAAATAAAAACAATCTGTATTTTTATGACGTCCGAAACAAAAATAATCCCTCATAAGACTTTGATCAGTGCATACTATATCATCAAATACAATCAATGAATTTGGTTTTATTTCAGTGGGTGAAACAATATCCTCAGCGTTCGATGATTCAAAATAACCAATAAACTTTAGTGGAGCAAAAAGCCTTTTTAGATATTCATATTTTGATTGATATAAGGATTTTGAGTACACATATATGTTTTCAAATCTTAATCCATTAGGGTGTGTTATAAGAGAAATCATAACATTTGTCTTCCCACAACCCGATGGTCCTACTATTAAACATCTTTTACAGTTTCCACCAAATAATTGTCCATGTTTTCGATAATTATCATGACATAAACCAAAATTTTTTATCGGTAAAGAAAAATCTTGTTTTTTGATCTTCATTGTTTGAACATCACTGTTTAAGTAAGGTTATTTGCGTTTTTAAATCATTTATATACTATAATGATTAGACATAATAATAATGTCTTTCACTGCGTGGAAGGACAGAGAACAGGTAGTGGTTTATTAAATACTCTTATTAATAAATTACCAGTAGAGCTCCATATTCCTTCTTATAACTTTTGTGGGCCTGGTACAAAGTTAAATAAAAGGCTCGCCCGAGGTGATAAGGGAATTAATTTATTAGACGAAGCTTGCAAAGAGCACGATATAGCATATTCGGTATATTCCGATTTAAAAAACAGAAACGAGGCAGATAAAGTATTAGCTAAAAAGGCAGTTAATAGATTTAAAGCTTCAGATTCAAATCTAGCCGAAAAACTGTCATCCTTGGCTGTGGCCGGAATCATGAAAGCAAAAACAAAACTCGGTATGGGAATAAGAAAAAGAAGTCATAAACGCAAGAAAGGAGGTCAAATATCCTTTAACCAAGGTGTAAGAAAAGCACGTGAAGAGCTGGTTGGAAAAAAGTTTGCTAATATAAGAAATGCTGCCAGCACAGCTTTATCATCCATTAAAAAATTAAAAATAAAAGAACCTAAACAAAGAATTATTCCAATTCCAAAAACTGGTGGAATTTTACCTTTAATACCTATTTTTGCTGGTTTATCTGCTCTAGGAGCCCTAAGCGGAGGCGCTGCTGGCATTGCGCAAGCAGTAAATTCTGCCAAAAATGCACAGAAGAAGTTAGAAGAACAAACAAGACACAACAAAAAAATGGAAAAAATATCGATAGGGAAAGGGCTTTATTTAAAACCTTATAAGCAAGGGTGTGGTCTATATCTTAAACCATATTCAAAAAACTGTTAAATTTGCTACCTCGCCGACCTTTGACAAATATAGATTTATTAAAGTATGCAAAAATATTAAAGTTGCAACATTTTAGAGGTGTCTTTATGAGAAACAAGTTACCCAAAAAAATAAAAAAATATGAAACCGGTATTATAAATTTAGATGATGATATGGGGGAAGGCACTCACTGGACAGCGTATGTTAAAAATAATAATAACATAATTTACTCTGATAGTTTTGGAAATTTACGACCACCAAATGAAGTTATAACTTATTTCTATAGCGATGGTAGCAACAACAATATTAAATATAACTATGAGAAATATCAATCTTTTAATACCTCAACTTGTGGACAGTTATCATTACAGTTTATTTATAATAATACGTAACTGTGTTTCCATTTTATTCTTATTTCGACCATCATGTCGTTTACTATAGCTCTTTCCACAAATTCAGCTATACTTCAAGCAGATTTCCATCCACCTATTTACTTAGATCCTAACACTTCCTACGTTGTCGGACTTACCAACTTTGAAACTTTTAATGCAATACCAAATATTGATAAAAGTAATAATAAAGTATATTTTGGAAAAAATAATGAATTTTTAACAATTCCTACGGGAAGTTATGAAATGGACGATGTTAATAAATATTTACAGACTGAATTCCAAACAAGAAATATTTCATTTCACCTCTATGCAAATAACAACACATTAAAATCAACAATAAAGTCTACTACAGATATTATTTTTAAAGATGGAACAATAGGAAAACTTTTGGGTTTTAATAATGGGATAATATCTGGTGATGGAGTTCCAAGAACATCGCAAAATCCAGCAGAGATTATAAAAGTTAATTCTTTATGCATAGACTGCAGTATCGCAGAAGGTTCCTATCTGAACGGAAAGCCAGTACACATTATTCATCAGTTTTTCCCTAATGTTAGCCCTGGATTTAAAATAATAGAAAGTCCCCAAAATATTATTTATTTTCCTGTTACAGTAAAAGTAATAGATAAAATAACAATAAAGGTAATAGACCAAGATTTAAATATTGTTGATTTTCGAAACGAAACTGTAACAATAAGGTTGCATATAAAAGAAGTATAATGGTTATCCTTTATAATAGAAAAACCTTCAATTTACCCACAAAAATTAATAAAAACCATAAGAAGACTAAACACCGTAAACCAAAGATTAGTAGAAAGAGAAACACACAAGGGATAACACCTGAAAATATAAGCTTTTTGAAATCTCTAGGTTTAAAGGTTTTAGTATAATGGATATCCTTAACGTAGCAGAAGGTCTTTTCATAGATAATTCAATTGTGCATTCCGAAGTTCATGGTTATGAACCATACCTACCTACAAAATTGGGAAATAATGATGAAATTATAATACCTGTTCATGAAGTAGACAAGTATACGCTTCCTTCCGAAAGCTTTCTTTACATAGAGGGTAAACTAACAAAAGATAATAATACTATCTCAAATATATTAAAATTGATAAACAATGGGATTGCATTCCTTTTTAAAGAAATGCGTTATCAACTAAACGGTGTTACAATAGATTCAGTTAGAGATGTTGGGTTAACTTCGACAATAAAGGGATACATGTCGTATAATAAAAATGAATGTAATAGACTTAAAAACGCAGGTTGGTTTCCTATGGAATCTTCACAAGTTGTTGACGCAACAACAGGATTATTTAATGTTTGCATTCCGCTTAAATTCTTAATGGGGTTTTTTGAAGACTACAAAAAAATTATTTTAAATGCCAAACAAGAACTTATTTTAGTACGAGATAATTCGGACAAAAATGCAACAATTAATACTGCAGATGAAAATCCAAAAATTGAGCTTACTAAGCTAACTTGGAATATACCTCACATTTCAGTAGCTATTCCTCAAGAATTAGCATTATCTAAAATAATTAATAAGAATACTGATATAATAATTGCTTTCCGGAGTTGGGAACTGATTGAATACCCAGAATTATTAAAAACTAATCGTCATAACTGGCCTGTCAAAACATCTACGAAAGTTAATACCCCACGTCATGTAGCAATTGCTTTTCAAAAAGACTTAAGGGATAAATCAACAACTGATATGTCTCTATTTTCCAACGTTAAATTACGAAACATCAAAGTATTTTTAAACTCTGAGAGATATCCTTACAACGATCTATTTTTAGACTTTGCTAAAAATAAATTTGCATCATTATATGAAATGTTCTCACAATTTCAAAAATCTTACTATGGAATAACACCTGAACCCATTTTTTCTCCAAAGGAATTTAATACTTATGCTCCTATCGTATATATCGATTGTTCACATCAGAAAGAAACAATTGAATCCGGACCTATTGTTATGAGAGTTGAGTTTGAATTACATGATGATCTTAAAGACAAAATATCTGCCTATTGTCTTATTATGTATGACAAAGTATTTAGTTACAATCCATTAACCAAAAATGTTAGACAACTTTAAAGCGCATGTCTAACTATATAAAATCAATGCTCTACTATTCTTTCCTACCATTATGGGTGAAGATCTAGAACTTCGAGTATCCTACTTTTTAAAAGAACTGAAAAAATTAAAACAACAACTACAAGAATATTCTGACAAGAAATCTATGATTAAACAATTCTCATTTTTGAAATTATGAGGTTATTAATTGTCGATGTGCAAGGATTTAACATAGAAAATAAGAAGTTTATTCCCAAAGAGTTGGCTGCCTATGATGGACACAAAATATGCCACTATATCTTTAAATCACCATTTGATATAAAATACCTACCACCTGACTTACATAAACAAGCTGTATGGTTAATGAAAAATCATCACTGTATTCCTTGGAATGAAGGATATACACCAATTCACAAATTTTCTGAAATAATCAAGAATCTAACAGAAAATGCTGATCAAGTTTATGTGAAAGGGAGAGAGAAATCCGAACGCATCCGAAAATATTCATTAAAACCAGTCATAGAACTTGATGAAAATCCAAAATTACAAGAAGGAGAAGCTCATTGTTTTTATCATTCTAAATCACCATGTATATGTGCACTTACTAATGTATACAATTTATATAATAATTATTTAATGATTGAATAAAACACATAAATGAAATAAAGTTTTTTATTTGTTATAAATTAGGTTTAAAATACTTCTTGAATAATTTCAGGTGACAAAAACTTCTTTACTTCATCCAAATGCTCCTCAAATCCCATTTGTTTCATCGTGTACAGAAAAGACTTTAAATCAGAAGTATGTAAATATATGTTACAGGCTTCGGCAGCTTTTTCATACTTTCTACCCATTTCTATACATTCTTCATACGTATAAAATCTTTCAAATCCATACTCGGCTTCATAGGCAGCATCAAATTCTAAATTACTGAAGTGTTGTGATAGATTCTCTATAGCACTTGTTAGGTTATATGCTACTGGTTGAGATGTATATGCTAACCACATCTTGTTGGAGAATGTTCAGACTTAAAGTAAGTTCAGAGCTTTAAATATTAATTTAGGAGGTGGGGGGAATAAAAAGAAAAATATATTTATAAGTTTTTATTTTTAATACAACTTTTTACAAATTCATTACATGTAAATGTTTCTACATCCTCCACAACACAATCTGAGTAAAAGTTTAATAATTCTAAAACACAGCAAACATTTAAACTATTTTCCATAGGTGAAATAACATCATATACATTTTTTAACAAATCACCATTTTTCATAGAGATTCCACTAACTAAAATATTGTAATATTTGGAAAATTCCTGGTTTTTTTAAGATATCAAAACGATATTTGATTAAATTTGACACGTTCACTAATTCATTTATGGTATCACCAGCTAAGAAAACTTCATTACCACCATCTTGTGTAATCTTAATTATTCTTGCATCACCAATAAACACAAAGTGAATCTCATAACCATTCCCCTTCATGGGTTGCCACCCGGTGTTGTTGGAATAAATGAAACTTAACATAATTCCTTGATTATTTAGTAAGGAAATCCATTGATCTTCATTAAAAATCACATTTTGATTATATTTGTATCCACAGAGTTTAACAACAGGAATATATTTTCTCTCTAAGGAAAATCCAATGCTGACCCATTTGGATTTGGATTTGTTAATGTAGTAAATTGTTTCATTGATGAGAGCTGCATTGCGCTTCTTACTAAACTCTTGTTGGTTATAGTTTGTTGGTTGATACATTTTCAGATGCTTGCTTGAAATACTGTGAGTAGAACTGTGGGTGAGCGTTTAAATAAGCAAGCGTGGTAGTGGGGAAAGCAAGAGTGGTGGGGATAGTAAGAGTGGTGGGGGTATTTAAACACTAATCTTATAGATTTAAACATCATTTAGCGACTAACCATGAATTAGTGTAAGACAGAACTTTTTATCGACATTCAAGGATTCAATTGTTCTTTTGGATACATTCCAAACGAATTAGCGATTTATGATGGGATTCGTTGCTCAAATTATCTGTTTAAATCACCATTTCAAAAAAATATGTTATCTACCCCTGATATCAAACTGGTTAAATGGGCCGAAGAGTATCATGGACTAAAATGGGAATTTGGAAATATAGAACTTAATGAAATTGATGATATTTTAAAGCATGTGTTAGAAGTTTACCAATCGCCCAAAATTTACGTGAAAGGGAATGAGAAAATAAGCTACTTAAAAAAGTTTTTGAATGAAGATTTCATATACGCTATTCCCATTGGTCAAGAACCAAAATTAAGTAGATTTAAGAAAATTCCAGAATGTTATTTTCACAAAAATGTGAATCCATGGCATTGTGCAATAGCAAACGTAAAATTGTTATATAATTATAGACATGGTTATGAATAAAAACCTTTATTATAAATATGTTTTTTTACTATTGAATTTTATTTATAGTACAAATATACTTTGAATAATATATATCCAATTGAACATATAAACACTACTAACAATATACTTAATAATACTACACACATATTTGAACTACATTCTTCTATACAAGATTTTCTATACAACTGATTCCATTCCTGTGTCACTATTGAAGTTTTATTGACATAATATAATCTTAACTTATACTGTACAACGGTAGAATCATTTATAATATTATCATCTATTTTGTGGGTAAATAAACCATTATTTATATTCATTCTTTTCCATGTTGAAGGCCAACTATCATTATTTACATTATTAACAGATAGACAAATAAATGCTTCTCGAACATTAGGATCAACTTGTGTGAACAAAGTATTGTTAACGAATGCTGATAGAAATAGAACTCCTACTGGTAGCAGAGCCATTTTCAAAATAAAATATTTTCCCAGGGATCTTATGTTTTATATTCGTCATGAACTAAATTTTTTAGAATGTCAATTACATTATTAACTTGGTCATCATTAGTCTTGGATTTCTCTTCCAAAATACTTATATGTTTGTGTCCCCAAGCTAAAGTTCTAAAAGAATCTGGAATTATATAGCGTTTATCATCTTTTGGAGATAAAGCAACTTTATTTTTTAATTGTGTGAACATTTCATGTAAAATTGAATGAAAAATATTCATTTTTCTAAATTTGATCTCAGAATTTTCAACTACATCTTTATAATCTTGTTTAGTAATGGAATTTTCTATAACATATTTTTTAACTCCCTTTGCCTTTTTTTCAGATTTCTCTTCTAAATTTACACAGTAAGCTTTAGCTCCCGTCCCATAAAAACTTGAAATTGGTTTGCCCGCAAATTCATCTTTCATTCGCCCTAATACTGATTTATTCTTAGTAATATTATGAATATTGTTTTCATTGAAATTAGAAGTGTCAAATTTGTCTAAATTGTCTTGCATATCTTTATAAAAATTTTCAGTCTCTACTTGCAAGATCAAACTATCTGTATCCGTGTATAACAAAATTGCTTCGTCTCCATACTTGCTTTTAATATAATCATAATAAAAATCATATAAAACGGTTTTTGATAATTCCAAGACTGTGAAGCCAATATAAACAGGTTTATTGTAAGTCACTTTTACTCTTTCCATTTGTATCGCAACCAAATTTTCATTAAAGACTAATCGATTTTTAAAATTTGGTTTAGCAATCAATGTCTGCGCTCCTTGTTTTTTACCAATATTCTCCCAGTGTGTGATTAATCTAATGTCAACTCGCTTATCAATGTTTTCTAAAGATTTACCATAAATGGCATTATTAAATAATTTATAAGTATCCTTTTCCAACTTATTTTTAGATTTGTTCCTCATTTCGGTATTTAAATCGATGTACTGTTTAAGAAATGCAACCTGTTTAAATTTAATAACTCTATGAATTTTAGTTAATTTTAATCCATTTTGAAGCACCTGTTTCAGATTTCGGTAATGAATAACATATGTTTCTTTATGGTTTAAATTACATATTAATTTCTTTTGTTTTGAACCTGGTGCACAAATATTTTCAGCCAAAAAAGGTAATTCGTTGTGCTCTTGATGTAAACTTTGAGGATACTTTAAATCTACTTCCAAAACAAACCCGAATTCAGCATCGTCAGGAAGAGACATCACATCAAGGCCTTCAATTTCTTCATCGTTCAACCAAGAAAAGTCACTTACGGGGAGACATTGACTCATACTATGTCCATACAAGTTAGTGGCATCCAAATACATTATAAATGAATTTGGTTTGCTTGGATCATAATTTTCCAAGAATGGATTATTAGCTTCTGCTTTTCGAACGCTGCAATGACAGACACCACCTCTTATATTATTTTTAAAAAAATGTATCATATCTATATCCGTTAATAATTCTAATTTAACATCAGTCATTTTTAACATTGAATCCCACCTTTAACCTGGTAATGTATAATACTGTGCAGGATCTAGCTTAAAATTATTTAAAGATGCATTTCGAAACGCTTCAAAGAAATCTGTTAATATGAGAACATCTGACAATAAATAAATTTTGGTATAATCCATAAGATTTTGACAATTAAATAAATTCCAAATATTAAAAGCTCTATTGTAATCCGATGGACACATAGGTTCATCTTTAAGTTTATCATAAAAATGTTCAATAGCTGGGAGTTCATTTTCATGTAATTTTTCGAAAGAATCAACGTAAGAATAAGGATAAACACCTTTTTTACGAATTTCATTGAACTGGTTAGGATCTTCAAAATATTTTTTAATCTCAATGCACTGATTTGATTCCAAGCTTTCACCAAGCTTTTCCAAAGAGGAACCAACGAAACGGAATGAATCCAAAAATCTCATTTTTATAAAAATACTTTTTTCGCTATTATCCTTGCCTTTTACTTTGTCAACCAATATGGATTTTGAAAATGAAATATATTTTTCCTTAGTTTGTGCAAGTACATCAATATTATCTTCTTCACAGCACAATTGTTTAACAAATAAATGACTATCATAACCAGTTAAATTATGAAAAAAGATGGGTATAAAATTTGGAATTTGAAAGTTTAAGTTGCAGATACTGTGAGCTGCATTTCGAAATTTACCAGTTAAATGATCATGATCCCTGACTTTTTCATTTTCTTCAATTGTTTTATTACAAATATGACAAATTTTGCTATTTTTATAAGATAGTTCTTCCTCATCTGTTAAAGGAAGCATTTTCACTACAGGTTTAAGATGGTCATTATAAATTCTATGTGCATGACCTTCAATTCGTTTACAAAATTCATCAGCTGCATCCAAACCAAAATAGAAATCTAGTATCGACAAAGAATCATCATATGAGCACTTAATAAAATAGCAAAAAGCGTACGGTTCGTGTTTAAATGTATTTAAAGTATAAGAATTCTGTTCGTTTCCCGGTTCTTGATGCTGTAAAGGTTTTAAAAAGCATTCAAAGTCTGCATATATGACAAACGGAACTTTTAGTTGTTTTTGAAAATTTTCAAACTGTAGAATATTTTCTGGTATATTTTGACCGTACTTATTTATTTTAATGTCATTGGTAGGAACTTTTGTAAACAAATGATTACAATCATGTGATTGGTGTAATTTTAATTTTTCCATTGATGTAAAATAAATTAAACATCCATCACAAAAATATTTTTTATGGTCTCTTTTATTAATCTGAGATGACACTAATCTTGACATGTTCTTAATCCAACAATAATGGTTGTTTTCACCTTCACTTATTAACAACAAATTTATGTGTACTGGATGTTTTTTACTAGTGTAATGAAGAGGACCTACTACTTCATACTTGAATTTACTATCTTCATAAACACTCTCTAAACCATAAACATTTATAGATATTTGATTAAGCGTTTCAAACTTCTGTATATCCTTTAATTTCACAGGAAAATCTATTCCTTCAAAACTTAAATACTCAAAAAAATTAGGGTATGAACTTGTTCTATCAAAATTAATATTAGCAGGAAACAGTGCACTTATCACACTCCATGCAAAACAATATGAATCATTATTTTTGATATTAATAACAGCTTTTTTATTTGAAATTTATTTTGGTAATGGTATATACGATGAAGCTCTAATTGGATTATACTTGTTTATATTAAGCTCCAAATGTAATATTTTTTCCAATGCCCAACCTGATCCATTTTCCGCAAAAATTGACACCTTTTCTTTAATTTCAGACAAAAACTGTTTATAAATATCACTTAAACTTGTTGTCGAAGTTATGACCTTATTTTTTGTGTTAAATGATTTAATTTCGATTCTCTCTTTTGTTTGTAAAATATATTGTCCAAATAGTTCTACATTAATCTTAACACTTCTATGCTTAACTAATTGTTCGGAAAGTAAACTTACAAATTTTTGTTGTACTTCATCAAAAAATTCTTCAATGTCCACATACTTTTTCGATGGCAGCAACATGTAAGACACAATCCTGTTTTTAAAAGCAGAAGTTAAAATTTTCACATCATCGTCACTTTTAAGTAGGTTTGACCGTAAATGGGCAGAAAGTTTATTTTTCACGTACCAAGTAACACAATCTTTACATCGCGATAAAGTAAGTTTAGGTATTGGAGGTCTGTCTTCTTTAATATCTTCTATTTTAGCTTTTTTCATGGATACATCACATACCTGGGTATTAGCCTTCCTTTTTTCTCGCGAACAAGATGGTCTCATGGCACACGATTCTCTTTTATGTCTATACACGTTCGATTGATGAGTAAAACTCTTGTTGCATTCACTGCACTGATACATCTTGAGAACTGAACAAAAAGTAGAAAAGGTTGATATTTATTCAACAGTTCTTGGGATATTTTAACTGCTCTCACAACACTTTACACAATACTGTTTTTGCAAACTAAACAATTAATATAATATCAACGCTAAGTCAACTAACCGCTGACGATATATAGGTAACAAGGAGAAGACACAACTGTATTATATCCAGCTGAAGATGCGACTGCGAACACTTAAGAACGAGAAGCGAAGAGAGAATATAAAGAGAATCCGTCTGGGCGGAGCATACGCATACCCATGCGCATCTCTATTGCGCAGTTGTAAAAAAAGAAAAATATAAAAAACGTGTTTTTTTTTGTCTGGAAGGCGGGGCTTAAGGGGGACGGGTTCTTGGAGGCGGGGCTTAAGTTTGCGCCGGCCAATCCGGTTCTTGGAGGCGGGGCTTAAGTGGGGAGTGGGGGGAGGAGTGGGGTGAAGAGTGGGGGATTTGGTGGGGTGAAGAGTGGGGGGATTTGGTGGGGTGAAGAGTGGGGGGATTGGATTTGGATTTGGATTGATGGACAACCGGCACAAACACTCTACTTACAGGAGGTCCCAAAAATAAAAATAATTTTTTATTATCAACTTTACAAAAAGTACCTATACAGTTTATCTTTAAATAAAGATTTGGTGTCTCTTTAACTTTACGTAAATTGAGACTTTCGGCTTTTTAAGCCACTCTGTATTGTCCTATATCACGTTTTTGAATAATTATGCTCTTTTTTCACAATGTTGACTTTTTATGAAGATACTTTTTTTGTAAAGTCAATAATTAAAAAATTATTTTATTTTTGGGACCTCTTGTATGTTCCAAACCTAATTCACTAACATAAAAGTTACCTCTACTATATTTACAGTGGCAGTTTACCTTTAAATAACGATTTGTGTCTTTTTAGCTTCACGTGGATTAGGACTTTTACATTTTTGAGCCACCCTGTATGTCTTAAATCAAATTTTTTCATTGCAATGTGATTTTCTCACGATGCAGAACTTTTTATAAAAAACTTTTACTGTAAAGTCAAAAATAAAATGTTTCCGATTTGTTAAGATGGTTTCTGGACACGCTGTATAACTAACCGAGAGGTGGACAAAACGCCCTCATTTTGGAAGAAAACAAACACATACTGCTCAATTTTCACAAATAAAAAAAAACATTTTTAACAATGGTTTTCATTTACTTTTTAGTTCGCCCCTATACAACGCAAACATTTTGACCTTGAAAAAAACTGTTTTTTAGATAAAACACCACACGAAAGTGCTTTCAATACCTGAAAAGCCCGACAAAATCTATCAATCCGGTTTCCAGCTACAGCGTTTTAAAAATGACACTACCAAAATTTGTATGTTTTTTTTGTTTTCTCCTGTATTTTTCGCCAGAGACCATTAATCGAAATTCCGGCGAATACGTCTAGAGATATTGATACCAGCTTACTAACGTGCTATGTCGGAACGACCAAAAAAAATTATTGGCAATATGGCACACACCTAAACTTTTAGTAGTTTTACATTACCTTATTAATTACCCTGTATAGCATGAAAATGTCACTTCCATTGCAAAATCACTTCTTGACACTTAATCTGGGCAAGACGAGCTATCAATATCCGAAAACCGCTCTCAAAAAAGTTAAGTTTTTAAAAAGTTATAGCAGTTCGAAAAGTCGGGTTGAAATCGCTTTTGCCGATTTTTTTGTTGACCAGTTTATTTCATAAACTCGTTTTCATAAAAGTATCTTTGAAAAAGCTGTCAGAACATTTTTTTAAAAATGTATGTTCGAAATATGTGTTTTCGAGAAAATATTATTGAAAAATTTCGTCAATCCGTTTTCGAAAAAGCTGCTTGGGTTTTTACTTTTAAAAGAGATGTCTTTTTAAAAAATAAAAACTATTTGGTTATTTGTTTCCTTTAGAAGGAAAAACGCTCCGGCGCAAATTTTGATTAGATCGCAGTGAGATGTGTAAAGAATGGTTTCAGAAACCATCTAAGAGCATGTAAATCAAAAATACCAAAAAAGGCTTAAATTTTTAATATTACATATTACTATTGATCTATTATTCATATTTTTGTGGTATAAATCATTTTAACGACCTTACATGGACGAAAAATGTTTCTTTTTGTTTATAATATTTTGTAGACTACGTAGGAATTAGGACTTGCAATCCCGGACGTATACTTGCATCCCGGGATTTTCGGGATCAAAGAAATAAAATCCCGGGATCCCGGGATTGATCCCGAAAAGTTGTAACAATTATAAAAGTAAATTATTTTTATTTATATTATTGTAATTTTAAAATAAAAATAAAACAAAGTTTATGCAGAGGAAACATAAAGTTATAAGAAGTAAAAATAATTTGAATTCTTTTACATAAGTCATAAATGAATCATCCGGGGTTGCCATATCACGCGTTAAACATTATTTTTAGGACAAATACTGCAATGTTGCTTTAAACGTTAATTTAATTAGGATTTTTAAAACATATTTTATCATTTGTTCACTTCAGGATTTAAGTGCGCAATCCCGCGATTTTTCGGGACTGAATTTTTAACGGGATTTCGGGATTGCAAGCCCTAGTACGAATGGTTAATGTTTATGTTACAATATTTACTTTTATAAAATTCGATATTGAAATCCTTTTTGTACAAGGTTATGAGGGGGGGGGGGGGGGGGTTGCACTCCTCTAAATCCACACCAGTCTACTATGAGTAATTTGGCGCGCTTCCAAATTATTGTGCCCCCCTCGCCCCAAAAGGCACGGCACGGCACTGCTAATATTGGACTCAACGGGGTTCCAAGTACTTCCCCATATTTCTTTACAGAATGGTTACTAAAAAGAAGAAAACGAAAACAATGGGATAAAGTACCGAGAGCCTCGAAAGTATTCATTAGAATATTACTGTAAATCAGGGGCGTGCGGTCCATGCAAGCAAGGGAAGCATTGCTTCCCCTAAAATATAGAGGAATAAAAGTCAAATAAAATCGTCATATCTTTAATTCCTTATTTCATAATAAATTCATCTCATCCTAAATAAACATAGATCAAGCAAGCCTCCAAAAAATAGTGGGCCTTGAGTGTTACCCACCAAGTTAAATACGCGGCAGAAAAGTTGATAAAAGACAATAACACATTACTCTGTCTTTGTCGTACTAATAACAGTGCAGCCGGTGAGCCAGTTTCTGCTTCATACGTCTCCCGTCTTTCTCCTCTCATCGGAGATGATCGCGCTATCGCGCACTGCATCGTGATCTCGCCGCCTTCCATCTCGTGTATGTAAATCTTACGTTGCTGTTGCTTATTGCCGTAGTATAAACAAATTTCGGGGTCAAATGCAAAAGTGGAGAGTTCAAGTTGCGGGCGGTTTGCTGCCGAATAAGCAGTTACTCGGATTGGCAGTTACTCGGATTGATTAAATACATTTACATCAGATGATTTCCACGAAAATCATGTTTCGGCAGTTGAAAGTGTTCAAACTGTACAATTGTGTAGTTGCAATAATTATTCTAAATAATTATTCCAAATAATTATTCCACATAATTATTGCAATTAATTATTCTAAATAATTATTCCAAATAATTATTTCAAATAATTATTCCAAATAACTATTCCAAATAATTATTGCAAATAATTATTCGAAATAATTATTCCACAGTTTTGAAAATTGCTTCCCTTCTCCCAAATTTCACCGCACGCCCCTGCTGTAAATTAGAAAATCCCCTGGAACATGTTAAAAAATCCACATTTGGTCGTTTGCTTCTGACAAAGCTGAAGAAAATGGATTGAATGCTGTAAATGTTACATATGGTGCACGACTCTTGTGTAGATGGATAAACTACACCTTTTCTTACTAGATTAAATCGCATATACGTATATATATATATATATATATATATATATATATATATATATATATATATATATATATATATATATATATATATATATATATATATATATATATATATATACAGTGTGTGTATAAAGTCTGGAAACGGCTTAATATCATCACAATTTATTGGCCGATTTAAACCAAATTTGGTACGGTTGTGTAAGAGGATCTAACGCACCGAATGACGATATTGGCGTTGTTGCCAGCTTTTCAGTTTGTCTGGAACTCGAAGGAATTTTATATTTTTAAATATAACACCCTGTATATTTTTTCATTTTTAGGTTTTACTTTAAATTTGTTACACTTTTGGTATAACATACTTTGTTCCTAATATCAGTAGTTTTCGAAATAACGACGTGTTTCGAAAATACCAACAAATTGTGTTTTATTTATTAATAAATAAAACACCAGTTCAGTTTTGATGTAAAGTCATAAAAGCTGCCATTTTTACATGCAAAAAGGTCTTTAACTGAAAGTGAAAGAATTACAATTCTTATGATGAGAGGATTATGGCGATAGGGTCAGGACTTTCGAAGAGGTTAAAAATCTATTTAATGACGCATTTCCAAACCGAAATCCAATTTCAAAACCAACTGTTCTAAAAACTGTCCGACGCGACGCGACGGTTTGAAGAAACTGGAAATTGTAGAGATAGGCGACGATCAGGACGACCAGCAGTAGTAGATGAAGAGAAAAGTTTAGAAATTTTACAACACTTTGTTGAAACCCCTGTTTCTTCATTAAGTAAAATTTTTCAAGTAAGTGACGTCTGCTTCAAATCCATTCATGTTTTAATAAAACATAAATATCACCCTTTTAAAATACATGTAGTTCAAGAGTTATCAGAAGATGATTATGAGCGAAGAATTCAATTTTGTGATATTATGATGTCAAGGTTTGACCAAAATAACCAGTTTTTCAATTTTATAGTATTTTCGGATGAAGCAACATTTATGTTAAATGGTAAAGTCAATAGACACCAATGTAGGATTTGGCAAATGAAAATCCCCACTGGATGAGAGAAGGTCATAAACAACGCCCTGGAAAATTGAATGTGTGGGCTGGGCTTCTGGGTAACCACAAGATCGGTCCATTTTTTATTGATGGAAACTTAACATCACAACTTTATCTTGAGCTATTGGAAACGCGAATAGTTCCTACTATACGAAATGTGATGGGTCCAAATTATGCAAGTACATTCTTCCAACAGGACGGAGCTCCTCCCCATTTTGGTCGAAACGTGCGCGAATTTTTGAACAACACTTTTCCGAATGGATGGATCGGTAGAGGGGGTTAAAGACATTTTTGCATGTAAAAATGACAGCTTTTATGACTTTACATCAAAACTGAACTGGTGTTTTATTTATTAATAAATAAAACACAATTTGTTGGTATTTTTAAAACACGTCGTTATTTCGAAAACTACTGATATTAGGAACAAAGTATGTTATACCAAAAGTGTAACAAATTTAAAATAAAAACTATAAATGAAAAAATATACAGGGTGTTATATTTAAAAATATGAAATTCGTTCGAATTCCAGACAAACTGAAAAGCTGGCAACAACGCCAATATCGTCATTCGGTGCGTTAGATCCTCTTACACAACCGTACCAAATTTGGTTTAAATCGGCCAATAAATTGTGATGATATTAAGCCGTTTCCAGACTTTATATACACACTGTATATACTGCCGAGCATTAAATTAGGGTCACCCCGTAATTTGAAATTATTTTAGAAAGTTTTAGTTTTTTTGTATTAGTTTCGGCTGTAATGTAGTTTACTAACTTTATACGATGATTTTTTCGTGATTGATTGAATCAAAAAAAGTTTTTGTTGTTGCGATAAGCGTTTCACAAAAAAGGGCCCCTCACCCAAATTTATAAAAACCATTATCAGCATAGTTTTGTGTTGCTGTGGTTTCATCTCTCTATTGCAAAATGTTTGTGTAGTGTTGTCATTGTAAGTGTATTAAAATGGCCATAAATCCTGTTGTTGCGGCACGAATTGTGGCGGCTATAGAAGATGGCCGCGGTCAGCGCGAAACTGCGAGAAACGTTGGTGTAACTCTCTCTAGTGTGCAACCAGTATTTTAGTGGTACGAAGAGACTGGTCTGCTCACTCGAAGACCTGGTTCAGGACGAGGAAGGGCTACAACAGCTAGAGATGACCGCTTCCTCGTTTCCAGTGCTTTGAGAAATCGAACGGTCACGGCAGTTTCCCTTCGAAATCATCTGCAAGAAGTGAGAAATGTAAACATAAGTGAGTGGACAGTTAGGAGGCGACTTCATGCTGCTGGATTATCTTCTCGAATTAGAGCTACTGGACCGCCGCTTTCCCGTGAACACCGGATAGCAAGGTTGAATTTTGCACGAGAACACTTGGCTTGGACAATAGAGGATTGGAGTCGCGTATTGTTTTCGGATGAATCGCGATTCTGTCTTACGGGTTCAGATAGACGTGTAAGAGTGTGGCGACGACAATGCGAGAGATATGCTCAAGCGTGTATTGCCGAGCGACTTCCATTTGGTGGAGGATCAGTTATGGCATGGGGAGGCATATCTTTTGAAGCTCGCACGGAGTTAGTCTTTATCCAGAATGGGACGTTGACTGCGCATAGGTACCTGACATAGGTTCTAGAAGACCATGTTGTGCCATTCATGGTTATTCTTGGAGAAGACGCAACCTTTATGCATGATAATGCACGGCCCCACACTGCTCGGATAGTTACTGCTTATCTTGACGAGGTTCAAATCACGCGATTTGTGTGGCCTGCTCACAGTCCAGACTTAAATCCCATTGAACATGTTTGGGATGAGATGGGGAGACGTTTACGGAGACATGTGCCGGCCTCCAGAAATTCTAGAGAGCTTCGCGACATACTGGTGCAGGAATGGGACAATCTTCCGCAGGATGTGATCCAAAATCTGATTCAAAGCATGCCTCGTCGTTTGCAAGCTGTCATCACTGCCAGAGGAGGGAATACTCGCTACTGAAGTCCTTCAAATTTCTTTTGTTTCAACTAAAAGGATATCAAAATAAGATTTTCATTGTCATTACTTTCAATAAATTTTGAACAAAACAAGAAAAACTTTTTTTATTCAAGCAATCACGAAAAAATCATCGTATAAAGTTAGTAAACTACGTTACAACCGAAAAAAATACAAAAAAACTAAAAATCTATAAAATAATTTCAAATTAGGGGGTGACCCAATTTAATGCTCTGCAGTATATATATATATATATATATATATATATATATATATATATATATATATATATATATATATATATATATATATATATATATAATAATAAATGTAAACGCGAAGATTTACTTCTTCGCTAGTGCAGCGTAAGGCCGTGAATGAAAAATAAAAATAATGAGGACTATCTTTGATTCTGGTCTGGTGACCTCCTGCTATCGATTTCTAGGCCATTACCCATCAGCGGGCAGGCTTACACCCAGGGTGGCTGAAGAACAGACCAGGTGGTCTGTTCTTCAGCACCCTGGGTGTAAGCCTGCCCGCTGATGGGTAATGGCCCAGAATCGATAGCAGGAGGTCACCCAGACCAGAATCAAAGATAGTCCTCATTATTTTTATTTTTCATTCACGGCCTTACGCTGCACTAGCGAAGAAGTAAATCTTCGCGTTTACATTTATTATATTACCTATAGGCCAAGAAATCTTCCATTTTTCTACTATATATATATATATATATATATATATATATATATATATATATATATATATATATATATATATATATATATATATATGTATATATATATATATATATATATATATATATATATATATATATATATATATATATATATATATATATATATATATATATACAGTGACCGGCAAAAAGTTCGCAACATATGGGAGAAATTTTTATTAGGTGAGTATTGGAAAAACTTTTCCGGGGGATCGGTTCTGCATGTCCGATAACCTAAAAATCGATTTTGACATACGTCACGTGACCACTGGTATAGCGTCAAATTAAAAAAAAAATTGTTAATTTACAAAAAGTGAGGTTAGTTGACGAGATATCAAAAAAAGTTATTTGAAAAAATTGCTTAGAATTAAATTCTAGGTCCTTGTGCAAAATTTTAAGATTTTATTAAAAAAATTGGAAAACTCAATTTTTTTTAAATATTTTTTTATCGATTTACAAATTTCCAGTTTTTTCGTTTAGATAGCTTGGCTAATGTAAAGCCCATGTATCTGGATGAAAATAAACGAATGTAGTAGTTTTTTCTACAATTGACAGGACAAAATTAAAAAAAACAGGGTTTCGCCGGACGCTAGCTGTTGCAATGATTTGTATCTAGCAGCAGTGTCAAAATTTTAGAGACATTTCAATGAGATTACATTGAGAAAACCTTAATCGTCTTAAATATATCTGAAGTTCGACTTTTTGTAAAGTTAAGGGGAGTAAAATAGATAATAAACAAAAAATTACCTGTTTATTTAATCGAAATTTCATAAACGAAAACCAATGTAAGAAAAACTTAAAAGTAGTCAAATTCTGTACTAACAACATAAAAAATCATTGTTTTTCCTTGGGTGCACAAAATTTAAAACTCAGTATGACCACCATTTCTCTCCATACATACTATTGTTCTCGAGCGCAACTCTCGATTAACATTTCGGAGCATTTTACGATTTATTTGCAATACACAATTTCTAATGACATTCTCTAAATTTTGTATATTCCTAAAGGGTCGATGTTTGTACACAGAGTTCTTTAGGTATCCCCACATAAAGAAATCTAACGGAGTCAGATCTGGTGATCTCGCAGGCCACGGATTTTCAGAAAACCGTCCTATCCACTGGTTTCCAAATTCTTGATCCAGCCATCTCTTCACCTCATTTGTGGAATGAATGCTAGCTCCGTCTTGTTGAAAGTATAAATTTCTTCTTTCGGCTAATGACAAATTGTCTAAAAAGTCAGATATCTCAGTTTGTAGAAATTCTAAATATCGTTCTGAATTTAAATTGTCTCTAAAGAGAAAAGGTCCCACTACTCTGAGGTTGAAAATTCCGCACCACACATTAACCTTAAAACTATATTGGTCTTTACTCTGAATTACAAAGTCTGGGTTTTCGGTGGCCCACCATCTACAGTTTTGTGAACTGACGGTTCCGTTAGAGGTAAATGTAGCTTCATCCGAGAAAAGAACGTTCTTTGGGAAATTAAAATCTTCCTCAATCATACCCTGGAACCAGGCACAAAAATCGAAGCGGGCGTCATAATCCCTATCTTTTAATACTTGTACAAATTTAGGTTTGTACGGATGAAATTTGTTTCTTTTTAATATCCTCCGCACAGATCTTTCGTGAATGTTAGTGATCTCCGATATTTGACTAACTGCTAATTGGGGTGTTTCTGTGATCGACAAACACACATCCAGAGAACCTTCGTCACCTGTTACCGGTTTTTCAGGGGAAACTTTATACTGATTTTCTACCGATCCCGTTTCTTTAAATTTATTGACTAGACGAGATACTGTGGAATAATGGAGGGATTTATCGGGGTGCCTCTCATTAAAAATTGCTGCTGTTTCTCTATGGCTTTTGTAATTATCTCCAGAAATTAAAATAATTTCTATCTTTTCCTGAAGAAGTAGTGTGGGTGCCATTTTAAGGAATAAAATATTAATAAACTTATGTAAAATATCAAACTTAGTAAGATGCGAGACATAAACCAATGACATAGGTTGAAATCAAACAAATTATAATTTGTTTGACATTTTTCTGTTGTTTTTAACCTACTAGATTATTTGGTTGTTTTAATTTCAGAGCCTGCTTTGGTAGTTTTAAGTACAACTAAATAGACCTGGTTGTTAAATTTATGTGCGAAAAATCTTAATAAAATCTTGATACAGTCATTTCATTAGATTCAAACCATTGCAACAGCGAGCGTCCGGCGAACACCTATTTTTTCGATTTTGTCCTGTCAATTGTAGAATTGTAGATCTGACTCCGTTAGATTTTTTTATGTGGGGATACCTAAAGAACCCTGTGTACAAACATCGACCCTTTAGGAATATACAAAATTTAGAGAATGTCATTATAAATTGTGTATTGCAAATAAATCGTAAAATGCTCCGAAATGTTAATCGAGAGTTGCGCTCGAGAACAACAGTATGTACGGAGAGAAATGGTGGTCATACTGAGTTTTAAATTTTGTGCACCCAAGGAAAAACAATGATTTTTTGTGTTGTTAGTACAGAATTTGACTACTTTTAAGTTTTTCTTACATTGGTTTTCGTTTATAAAATTTCGATTAAATAAACAGGTAATTTTTTGTTTATTATCTATTTTAATCCCCTTAACTTTACAAAAAGTCGAACTTCAGATATATTTAAGACGATTAAGGTTTTCTCAATGTAATCTCATTGAAATGTCTCTAAAATTTTGACACTGCTGCTAGATACAAATCATTGCAACAGCTAGCGTCCGGCGAAACCCTGTTTTTTTAAATTTTGTCCTGTCAATTGTAGAAAAAACTACTACATTCGTTTATTTTCATCCAGATACATGGGCTTTACATTAGCCAAGCTATCTAAACGAAAAAAACCGGAAATTTGTAAATCGATAAAAAAATATTTAAAAAAAATTGAGTTTTCCAATTTTTTTAAATAAAATCTTCAAATTTTGCACAAGGACCTAGAATTTAATTCTAAGCAATTTTTTCAAATAACTTTTTTTGATATCTCGTCAACTAACCTCACTTTTTGTAAATTAACAATTTTTTTTTTAATTTGACGCTATACCAGTGGTCACGTGACGTATGTCAAAATCGATTTTTAGGTTATCGGACATGCAGAACCGATCCCCTGGGAAAGTTTTTCCGATACTCTCCTAATAAAAATTTTTCCCATATGTTGCGAACTTTTTGCCGGTCACTGTATATATATATATATATATATATATATATATATATATATATATATATATATATATATATATATATATATATATATATATATATATATATATATATATTATATATATATATATATTTTTCTAATTGAATGTCAATATTTAAGGGGACGATTTTTGGGTCCATTCTAAGAAGAAAACTTCATATGAACGTATGTCCTAAACGTCTTAACTTTTGAGATACAGGGTGGTAAAGTTTTCAAAAATAAATAGTTTTTTTATTAAAATATGTAATACCACTTTAGATATTTTAATTAAATTTGGCATACATGTACTATGTATCAAGAGCCATTATTTAGTGTACCACAATTTTTTTTCTTTCCACCAGTGGCGTTCGTATGGAATTTCTCCTGCCTATTTTGGCAGACATTGATGGTACGCCACTGATTTCTCGTAAAATTAAAATTATTCCTGACATCCCCAATCATTTCTAAGCAAATTTGATCTCTTGCATTTTTTC
>OZ020191.1:60990147-61148349 GCA_963971165.1 Philopedon plagiatum
ATTGTTTTTTAAATGACATAGAATAAAAGTATATAACATATTTTGTTTGTTTTATTTCTTAGTATAGCTCGATTAGTCTAAGTAGAAAGACGTAAAATGATTAGCTGCAGTGTAGATTGTGCTGATTGCTTAGACGACGGTTTTGTCGTTATTCGTCATTTTGAAGAAAGACCGATTACGTTTGAAAATTGGGCCAATAAAGTTAGTCCTAAAGACTTAGCACAGGCTGGTTTTTATTACACCCAGCGATTAGATATAGTTAAATGTGCATTTTGTCATTGCGAGTTTGCTGATTGGAAGGAAGGAGATGATCCGTTAGCCGGTCACTATAAGTACTCTAAACATTGTCGACTAGCTAAAGTCTTGTGGAAGTGCCGACCACTGAAAAAGAAAGCCCCGCCGCGAAGCTTGAAAAAGATACAACCAGAACCGCTCCGAACTCTCCATGTTAGTTCTCTGTTCTTAATACCTCTGTTGGTGTTATTAGCCAGTGGACTGATGCACCTCTATGATATTATAAATCTCCATTCTTCAACGCTTTAGCTCATTTTAACGTGAGCTATGGCCCTGTTAAGTTCGTCCTTCATTCTGCTGGTTGCAGTAGTACACAACGTCTTCTACATATATCGACCTTTAAATGTTAAAAACGCTTCTATTTTGTTCGATTTTGGAGATTGTAACGCTAGCAGACCATGGATTTTGATGGATTTCAACCCGCAGAATGCTGACCACATGTCTGTATTCTCCGCCACGATTCCTCCGTCAAACAACAGCTCTTTTCGCTACAAGGCTCACTTTCTCTTTCAAGATTCGACGATTGGTGAAACAGGATGGATGACGTTCCTTAGCGAGTGCAAGAATGAGACCGCATCTTCAACTGTTACGCCAACTACTACTACTCCTACTACTCCCACTACTCCTAATTCTACACTAACGCCATCTTTTCCCGAAACTCTGAACAGTATTTCTAGTTTACTTGTATTCATAGCAGTAACCTGTTTAATATTATTAACTAATTTTGTCTATAAAGTTGTTAAATATCGATATATCTTGTGGTTAAATAAATAATTTTCCTACTACTACTACGTGTTTTCTTCTTCCTTCAATACCTTTATTCCATATCGTTCTCATCGTGACTTCGCTGAAAACAACAACACAACAACTTGCTTGCCTAGCTGCCGCTAGTCTATATGTTCTGAACTAAATATTTTATGTGAAGTCGATGGCCAGATCGGCTAACGCGCTGGTAATTCCACGTAGTAATATGCAGGTCCCAGGTTCTAATCCTACTATCGGCAAAATCAAGAAAAAAGTTGTTGACGTCATTTTTCCCTGAAATACTTAATACTAATATATTCTTACGAAGTAGTACTAACATCCGATGCAGTTAGACCCCAAATAGATAGCACCCAAGTAGTTGATGCCTAAGTAGTTAAAGCCCCGAGTAGTTAAAGCGCAAGGTAGTTAAAGCCCCAAGTAGTTAAGACCAAAGTAACTAACGCCCAAGAGACTGACAGTTGACATATGACAGTTGACAGATGACGTATGACAGATGGCGTATGACAGGTGACAGCTGACGTATGACAGGTGACGTATGACAGATGACGTATGACAGGTGTCATGTGACGTATGCGCGCGCAGGTTGGGTTTGATACTGACGCTTGCGGTATGGTTGGGTTTGATATGACGTCATAGATCCCAAGATAAAATCCCTCCGGAGGACGGAGTGGCGTTGAACTCCTCTTCTATCCCTACTCAATTTTTATATTAATTCTTCTTTCTTTTTTTTCACGGCCGCCTATTCTTACAATAAACTATAACCTAACTATAAACCACAGAAAAATAAAGGGTTTGTTACAGAAAACTCAAGTTATTTGTTAAATATAACAAAATAAGATCGTTTTTAAACCACGGATTTGACGTTCGTGATGTAACCTCAAACATTCCTCTCTTCCTCTTACAGGTATTGTTAGCCCTCGTCCACGTGACAGGTTGACCAACTCGCCACCCGGTTTGGCGCTTAGACCAGAGCTCTAGCGACCCTTGGGATGGTGTACACTACACGTTACTTCTTTATTTTTCTGTGGTTTTGAATTTTAACATACTACCCCAGTAGCAAGCTGCCGCCATATAGACGTAGTGTTTTCGGCATCTGTTACGTCGAAATCACTTTAGGCCTGACGTAGCAATGACGTAAAAGTGACGGGCCTAAGTATTAGTCTGACGTGATATAGACGTATTAATCTGACGTGATATATACATATGTACGTATTAGTCAGACGTAATACCGAGGCAAAAATATGCCCTCCTCAAAATGTCAGATTTTACGGTTTTATAGTTTTACATGTATTTATTCTCGAGCATTGCATCATAAAGTTTGAATGAGACAGATATTCTACATAACTTTAAGCAAACTTTAAATAAATATATAAAAAATACCCAGAAGACTACAACACTGTAAAAACGGCATTAATAAAAGAATTGGCTTAAAAAAACTCATAGAAGTATCAAAGCCATTTATTAACAAAAAATATTAAGTAGGTAAGAAACAAAAATGAAGTATCTATAAATCTATTGAATATTGCATAAAAAACAAAAAAAATTTAAGAACAAATGGGGTTAAGTATATAATCCGTATTAACTCACTAGTTGTTTCCTTCGCTTAAGTAGTTGTGGGGCATGCTTCAGCCACACCTTTATTGCATCTTCGATTTCTTGTTCCTTCGAATTCTTATCGCTGATTTTAACTGCTTCTGGAAATATATACATACGTATAAGAAAACCCCTAAATTACTATTATATATAAAACCCGTCTCTTAAAAATATAGTTTTTGTATGAATAAATCCTGCTTTGCAAAAGTAACTGATCTTTTTTAAAAGGTGGACAATTTTACATAAAAGCCCATACTATATACCTATATTGGAAAATGTCCCATTTTGTTAAAAACTGTTTTAAGGCTAAAGAAAATGGTAGCAACAAAAGCACTTTTAATGTTTATTTGTCCAGAAGTATAAATTCCCCGCTTTTTACAAATTTTCCCAAAATTCTTCCTTCAATTTTCTAAATTCCCCGATTTCTGGTTTTAGAGCCGATTACGAACCCTAGGATCATCACAAAGTTTTGATTTTTTTTTGTTCAGTAAACATTTCAAAAATCTGAATTCGTCTTGAAAAGTCTAAATTTTACATCTAAATATGTTTTAGTTATATCAATAAAAACTTTAAAAGTTACTGATGTACGTACGTACAACACATTTCTTTAAAGTAAGCTCTCCAAATACAAACTTCTCATTTCTTTTTCCATAAAAATTATACAGTGATGCCAATTCATCAGTAAGAAGGGATTATAAAACTTTATTTGTTTTGAATGCTATATGTTTTCCACCACCCAGTGACGCTAAGTAGGAACTCTGCAACAAAAAAAAACAATTATAAAGATAGTTAAGTACTACTGAACTGAAATTCTATACATATTTGTGTTACATAAGCAGTCAAGACACACACAAAATTTTCTGCTTTTACATCAAAAAATAAGTTATAATTTTCCATGGGGAAACTAGAAATTGCCTGATTTTGATAGAATTTTCATTTTGAAGTTTTTAAAGCCCCCTAGCATTCCAGTAGTAGGAGTAGGATAGTTTTCTGTTTGTAGAGACAAAGGGGTATTTTTTCGCTCTGTTTTATGTTCGCTGTCGAATGATCGGCAGACAAAAACAACACGATCACTTTGTGTCTATTATAGAAAACTATAACTACCCTGAGTAGAACTTCAGGATTTCTAGTCAATAAAGCTAAGTTCTGACAGACGCGGACTGCGGAATCCGGAGAAATGTCAAGTGGCAATTTCGGATTATTTTACAGTATACGTTCTGACAGATGCGAAATTTCGCAATTTTTGACGTTTGGTAAATGTCAAAAATTGATAAATTCTCATTTGCTTTTGTTATTGTTGATTGTTGTTAAAAAGTAGGTTGCAATGCAAAGAAACAAGACAATTTTATTAATTGCGTTATATTTTTATCTTCGTCATCGGGGCACTGTAAAAAAGAAAAAAATGCTCGCCCAAAACGATGTTGGGTAAGAGATATTTTTTTGGCTAGGGAAAAACAAGGAGCCTTTCATTCCCTGATTCAAGAAATGAGGCTGACTGACGGAATTTTATGCATAAAAGGACCATTCATAGTCCTGTCGGAAAGGAATTACTTACTGGTAATTTTAAATAGATGGTCACTTCCGTCGATGGGCTCGTCCAAAGCCACTCTTTCATCATTTATTAAAAACTCAATCTGCAAAAATTCAGTCATTTTTAAAAATTTGTGTTGATTTTTAGCACATACACTTTAATTCCAACGAAAGTTGCTTGTTTTAGATTAGATCCAAAATATAACCTCAAAAAAGGTCGATAACAGAGAAAAATATATGTTTTGTCTTTCTCTACGAGGAAAAATCCGTAAAAAAGTTAAAAATATTCCAACTTTTATCTGTCATCGCAAAAAGTTAAAAATTTCCGCAATTTTTTCCCGCCATGAAATCTTGCTTCAAATATGACCAATCAGGAGAGATTCGCAAAAAAAATATCCGCATTCCGCGTCTGTCAGAACTAGGCTTTACAATCCTGGTGACTTCCTATACACCCATAAAAGTATGCCACTACAAGAATTAACATAAGAACTTCAAATTTTATGCAAAACAAAACAACTTGTGAAATAAATTTACTAACCTAGCTTTGGAATATTCTAAATTATAATTTTTTTAACACCTTGCATAATGCATACACAAAGTTGATTAACAAATTAACACTATCTTGTTATAAGGTCAAATATAAAAAGTTTTTTCATATCTGCCTTAGTTTTATATATGTATAGCATACAGATACATAGCCATGGCCATTCCATGCATTTACTATTATTTTCTCCGATTTGCAAAATCGTCACGCCATATATTTTTACATTGAACATGTGTAGTATATGTATATGTACAAATATTTTCATTATTAAGAACATGTTAGAAACAAGAGCTCATTCTTTCTATAAAATTTCAGAAATATTGATGCACTTTACATGATTTTAGCCTATTTTTATTTTTTTTGTTTTGTCTAATATATGTAAATGTTAACGATATTTGTCGAGTCAAGAAGAACATAAAATGTTGATGCAACTCACCAGTTTCATACATACACCTTTTAATATGATGCAAAACCCATGTATTGTCAATTGTTGGGTCATGTTTAATGATTTTATTATATATTTTCTGTTCCTTACAGGGGGGCCAGAAAGCCTCCTTTTTTAATGGGGTCAATCATGCCTGGTTAATTACTGAAAGGGCTTCACTCTCCTCCCACTCAACCACAATATAAGCCATATTCCTACAGCCAAAGAGCAGCATGCAAGCAGCAAAATCCATTGTTTACGTTATGTTATAAATTGAAATATGTCAGCCACCAGAAAAATTACCAAAACTTACAATTTTATGTTTGTACATACCTGTATTTTCTCAATGTATTACAAAGATTTTAAAAGTTAATTAAATATAAAAATATGGAAATCGGCGTCTAGATAAGACCATGTGAAAAAGTCATTTGCCATTTGACAGACGGAAGTTGTCAGAAGTCGGAACCGCGTACACGTTCCATATTCCTAATTGGTCAGATTCAAATTTTAATGTCAAATTGACCAATGAGGACATTACTCGCCTTTCCAGATTCTCGTTTGTGAAACAAGAGCTGTATTTGATTAACAAAAATTGAATCGATCCGGGTCACTTTACGACACTCCAATGTTATTTTGTCTCTCTACTACCCTTTTTTGATTCAACTGCATATTTCGCTAAGAGTTGGTAAACTGGTCTGGATCGATCTAATTTTTGTTCATCGAATAAACCTCGGTCGTGTTCAAAAACTACAACACCGCGACGCCTGTGTTATTGTCACATGACTATAAATGAGCAATTTGAATACTAAGTCACGTGATAGTCACTCTGGTGCGTCGCACGACGTAGTTTTCGAACACAATGGTTCTTTTATTTTTATCTCTGCCAAAATGCGTTATGTCTCGTTGCTTATGGGGTGTTCTTTATGAACGGTAATATAATGTAAAAAAGCAGACACGGAAGCCTTAATACAAAAATCTTAACACATCGATAGAACCCTTCGGGAACCTGTGACAAGTTAATTTCGGCCACAGTGTCAGGGATTGCTTTACTGACTAGTTTTATTCGCGAATTAAGAACACAGTTCGACAAACTTAACTTTTTATTTTGACAAAAAGGGCACAACTTAAAAGTAACTTAACTATGAACACCAATATGAACAGCAATTAGCTTTGACACAATATCAATGTTACCGATTTTACTAATCAAGTAGTTTTTATATAATTATTATTCCTACTCAGCAGTTATATATGTGTAATCATTAGTTTGGGGTTATTACTCCTCCACCCTTAGATTCTTCAACGTCCTCGTTGCCAAATTTTTCCTGAAGCTTCACTGGGACGGCTTCCACACGGCTATGTTTTTGCCAAAAATATATCACTAGGGCTAAAATTGAGATAAATATAACTGATAAGATAATAAAACTCATACTGTGAGATGACTGTTGGGAAGTAAAGTCCTGAAAGTTTAGGGGCTCCATCAGATCTTCTTGAATCTTCTTCGGGTCCTCTAAGTGTCGAATTTGTAGGTTTATAGAAAAATTGGTGACCTGTACCTTTATAATTTCGGGAAGGACCATCGAAATATTGTTTATAGCCAAGGAATATTTGTGTTGATTTATTATTACGTCACACTGGCTTTGTATGAGGTAACAGTCTTGAAGGGTAGCCTTCTGAAACTGAAAGCAATTTTCATAAATTGTTTCAGGAGATTTGGTGCAGAAGAGTAAGGTGTTTTTGTACGTAAGTGTATGCACTTGATAAATAATTTGTTTTGGACAATGGCATACTGACAGTTTTTGGGTAAGGGACAGCTGTTGGCAATCGGGTCAGAACAGATCCATTTTGAGTTGACTTCTTTGCACTGGTTGTACTATAATGTCTCGCAGTAAAACCTACTAGGGCCTATTAATATTTTTGATTCGTTATTTGGTATAGGCTATACAATTTTTAAATTACATACATTTTGCTCAAAAATGGGTATTTTTATTACTAAAATTGCCATTTCTCTTAGAATTAAAAGACCGGTTTTACATATTAAGGTTAATTCAGATAAATGTTTTACAGACCATAGTGCGTTTTTAGGATAATGCACTTCCAAATATTGCCAAATTTCTTCTATTTCTTTTAAACTTAAAATTTCTAAATCTAATGTTTCTAAGTGGGCGAAAGAAAGAATGCGTAATATTTTCTCTAAGAACTGATTTAAGTTAATAATTTGCATATATTGGTTTTGCAGTGTAAGCATTGTATTTATTTCATTATTTAGCTCGTACAGTTCCGTGCGAATGTTTTGTGAATTTTCATTTATGTAATTTAAAGTAGTTTTAAATTTATTCATAATATTTCCTGCAAATGAGCTTAGATCATTAATTTTATGCATAGAATTTATTTCATTATTTTTTAAAATTTGTAAATTTTGAGTAATTGCTTCTAAATCATTATTGTCTAGGTTGCCGGTTATAAACTTGATGCCACTTCCGAGGAAGTTTAATAGCCCTCGTTTCTTGCGACTCAGTCTACTGATTTCGCAAAAATTTAATTTTGTATAAATATCATATGTTTTGTTTAAGGCTATAGAAACACGATCAAATTGAGTCATAATTAAAGTATTGTTTTGTTTTCTTACCATATGATTTGTAATTTTAACATTGCCGAGTAATTGGGATAATGTTAACCTAATTATAGAAATATTAAAGGGAATGTATGTTGTATGATAATGACTTATAACTAAGGAAGTAGAGATTTCTTCTGAATAATAGCCATTGTTAGGTAACTTGTGTGCCAGAAGGGCCTGGTTCAGCGGGGTCCGCATTGCCAGTATCAGGAGGCTGAAAAGAAATAGGGTTTTTCCTAAGTCTCTTGATTTTTCTCATATGCATAGTAATAGGTTTTTGTTTAGAAACGCCTGTTATTTTATTTTTATTTGTACTTGTTACCTTTGTAGGTATAAACTGGGGGTTCATTTTATTTCTAAGTGTATTTTTTCGATATACTGTTTGGTCTGGTTTAATTTCAGGGGGTTGTTCAGTATTTTTATTTTGTTTCTGGGTATTTTGGGTTTGTTTTTCATAGGTATTTTTATAAATGTTCTCAAGAAATGGTAATACCTCGTTTTTTCGTCTTTCGTTATATTGTTCAAAAATCGTTAAGTCATTATTTAAATTGGGTTCGTTGAGATAAGGTCCATATAAGATAGAAAAGGGAGAATGACCTGTGGTTGAGTGTATACTTTGATTATAAATTAATACAGCGGAAGTCATTAGATTTTGGGGGGTTTCGTCTGGGTTTTGCATTTTAAGAGTGCGTAATTTTTCTAATAATGTAGAATGTAATCTTTCTACTGGGCTGTTAGAAGAAGAATTTGCAGGAGTAGTATAATGTACTTCTACGCAAAATAATTGGCAAAATTCTTTAAAGAGGTTGTTTTGAAACTCTTTTCCTTGGTCTACGACTATTCTCTGAGGGGTGTTATGATGTGAGAAATAATGTCTCAGTTTGCTAAAGACAGTGACTGCATTTTTATCAGATACGAAGTAAGCTTGGGCATATTTAAAGAATGAATCTATAATTGTTAAAAATTGGCAGTTAGAAAATTGAAAGATGTCTAGGTGAAGTGTTTTAAAGGGTTTTTCTGAGAGTAGCGGTCCTTCATATGCAATTTTATAGGGGTGTCTTTCATATTTATTTTGTAGACATATTTCACATGTGTTTATTATGTTTGTAATAGAATCTCTTAATTTTGGCCAATAATATTTTTGTTTTAGATGAGTATAAGTTTCAGTTATGCCATTATGGTTACTTTGGTGATAATTTGTAATTATTTCTTTTTGTTGCATTACGTCTGTTATGTCAGTTAAGTATATACTTGAAAAATTTAATTTTGCTGATGGATTGAGATTTGCACTTATTATTCTTTGGAATTCTAATTTTAGCTCAGTATTCGGGATGTAAATTGTAAATAGAACATCAGGCTTTATGATTTCCTTTAAGATTTTTAAGATATGTTCTTGTCGCTCGGTTTTGACTATTTTGACATAATGATGATTTTTCTTAAGGGGTTTCGAAAAGCTATGTTTGTATTGACTGCCGTAATGAATTACGAGGCGGTTAGTTGCGTAATTTACTGGCAGTTCTGAGATGGGTAAGGTTTTGCCTTGTGGATCATTGTTTGAATGAACAGTGACGTCAGAGTTGTTGTCGTTCTCGTCGTGATTGTTAGTAAGGGCGCTAGTTTGGGCAATGATGAGGTCATTATACCTTTCGTTAAGGGCAAAGTCTGCCAAGTCAAAGTCAGCAAGGTTAGCGACCGAGTTGTCAGCATTGGGTACATTAGATCGCGCGTCGTTGGTTTCGTGCACGTTAAGTTCTATGCGTGACAGGGCATCAGCGACAAAGTTTTCCTTGCCTTTAGTATATTTGATTTCATAGCTAAACTCTTCGAGTTTTAGTCGCCAACGGATAAGGCGAGAATTTGGTTCTTTGATTTTGAACAGCCAAACTAGGGGGTTATGATCGGTTTCTATAATAAATTTTTGATCGTATAGATAGGGGCGAAAATGTTTTTTAGAATCGACTATAGCAAGAAGTTCTTTTTCTAGGGTCGAGTAGTTCTTCTCAGCAGTATTAAGGGTGCGAGAATAGTAAGCTATGGGGTGATTGTTTTGGGAGAGAACACTACCTATAGAAATGTTGGACGCGTCGGTATTAAGTTTAAATGGCTTACTAAAGTCGGGATATTGCAGTACGGGAGAATTTGATATTAATTCTTTGCATTTTGAAAAAGCATTTTTATATTCTACGTTTTCGACATTAACTGTACTACCTTTTCGGAGGCATCTAGTAAGAGGAAACGTGATTTTTGCGAAATTTTTGGTAAATCTACGGTAATAGCCTACCAGTCCGAAAAAGGCTTTGATCTCTTTTTGGGTTTTAGGTATTGGATATCTTTGGATGGCTTCAATTTTGGAGGGGTTAGGTTTAATACCGTCGGGTGTTATAATATGTCCTAAGAATGCTACTTCTTTACATAGAAATTCGGACTTGTCAGGTTGTACCTTGAGGTTTACTTCTTTTAGTTTTTTGAATATTTGACGTATATGATCGATGTGTTCAGATAAGGATTTTGAGAAAATGACGACATCGTCCATATAAACAAAGCAAAATTTGTAAAGATAGTCGCGAAGTATTTCGTCCATCATTCGTTGGAATGTAGCGGGGGCGTTTTGAAGGCCAAACGGCATTCGAAGGTATTCGTAATGGCCGTTATTTACCGTAAAAGCGGTTTTTTCTATAGAATCGGGGTCCATTTCAATTTGATGGAAACCTTGGGCGAGATCTAGGGTCGTAAAGTAGGTACACTTTCCTAGGTTGTCTAGGATCTCTTCTATTCTCGGCAGAGGATATTTTTCTTCGATCGTGACGTCATTAAGGCGGCGGAAATCTATTACTAATCTAAATTTCCTTTTTCCAGAGGCGTCGGCTTTTTTTGGAACGCTCCAGACGGGGGCAGAATACGGAGAAATGGAAGGACGAATGATTTTGTTGTCTAAAAGTTTTTGAATTTGGGATTGGATCTCGCAATTCATAGCAGGGGGGTGCCTGAAGGACTTTACATAGACTGGACGATCATCGGTTGTACGAATAGTATGTTTAGTTTGGCTAGTGAAAGTAAGGTCACAACCTTCGTGATACCTGATGTCCTTAAACTCATGACAGAGCGGCAAGATTTTTGATTTTTCTAGTGGCGTTAAGTGGTCTAGTCTTAGCTGTTTTTCTGGGTCAAATTTTTGTAAGGTAGGTCGTGAAGGATCGATGATGACAAATTGATCTTGGGGGATGACTTTTACTCTTTGGTGAAAGTTTATGTTCACATTAGGGGTAGGATTTGAAATTTTACACAAACCATCTTTTATTTCAACTAGACTATCAGGTATTATATGGTCGTTAATTGTAAACGAAGGTAAAATAGCTATACCATTTTCATAATTGACTGGTATGATAAGAAAATTGTTATTTAAATTTTGAATGGGCCTAGTTAGTGGTTTATTATAGGCAAGAGAAAAAGGTATTTTAATATTTTGAAGTGTAATTATTTTATTTTCGTAGTCTATAAGTGCGTTTAGATTTTTTTTCCTTATCAGGATCAGATCAGGGCATCGAAGTCGTTATGCCAGTTTAAAATTCTCATTTTAAAACAATATTTTACGCCTAGTTCTTCTAAGAGGGAAATACTAAGATTTTTATTTTCCTTGTAAGTATTTTTGCATGCTGTTACCTCGAATGGTTCGATAAAAATGTTTTCTGAGTAAAATTCGGCTAATTTTGGCGAAATTATAGAATCTGAGGCACCTGAATCGATAAGTATTGTCATTTGTTTGTGCGGTAAATAGAAGTAGGGTAGTTCGATTTGTTGGGCGATATTATTTAAGTTGATGGTATGTTTGAGGCAGTTTCCTGAAAATTTTCGGAATTTTCTTGTGATAACATCGGACCAGGAATCAAGTAATCTTGATTTTCATGAGAAAATTCGGAATATTCGTTATGGGCGAAAGTATCCAAATTTTGAGAATTATTATAGGAGTAGTGGGGCATTGATTCTTGATAAGCTTCAGGGGGGTGTTCTACGATATAAGATTCGTCACAATAGGGATCATTGTAAGTTTCTACATTGGACAGTTCTTGCGAGTAGAAATTTCTGGGACCTGTAGCTTGAAAGAAATTTTGGGGTCTATAAGGTAGTCTTTGCTGAGTCATTCTGGAAGGACCAGCAGTACAGAGAGACATAGGGGTTGTTGGTTCTAACCTGAGAGGTCTGTTTTGGTATTACGGTGTAAACACATTTTTGGGTTTACCAAAAACTTGGGCGTTTGTCGGGTAATTTCTTTGTACTGGTCTAGGTTGTATAGGTATAGGCTGGTTAACAGTACGTTGTGGTTGTTTTTGAGGGAAAGCCATTGGTAAGGGTTGTGACGGTCTTACAGGGGTTTTTTGAGTTACTTGATTATTGACGTTATATATATGATAAGATTGCAATGTTGAATTATTCGTAAAATTGACTTGTGATTCTATCATATCATAATTTAAAACATGTTTATAGGCGTCATCAAGTGTAGTATTAGTATTGTTTTTAACGTTAGCGGAGAATTGGCAGTTAAAATCAATACTGATGTTTGTTGAACTTGACTAATTAATATTCTCTTTGCTCCCTCGTCTTGAATTTCGCATTGAATTTTTGAAAATATTTTTTGCATAAAACTTTTAAGTCTATCTACGAACTGTAAAATACCTTCATTTTTATTAATTTTAAAATATTGCAATTGTTGTATGAGTATTTGATATGTAATAGGATCGCCAAATTTTTGTCTTGGCGCTTCTCTTATTGTAATCCAAGACGTTAAGTCTGGCCTAGAGAGTAAAAAGTCGCGGGCACTTTCAGATAATTTTGATTTTATGGCAGCAATAACCACCTTTTTCTGGTCTTCACTCGTGTTATTATATAGGTCATGAAATTCATCTATTGCTAAAATAAAACTTTCTAAATGATTTTGGATACCAGAGAAAGTTGGCAAAAGAGAAGTGTGAAATCTTAAGTTTTCCATTTTGGAATTATTATTATCTAAATTATCGATCTCGGTAGAATTTAAGTTTAAAGAACTAATTAAATTCACTAGTTCGTCTTGAGAATTTGCGTCTTCACTTGGAAGATTTAAATTGTCAGTGCTTAATCCCAAATAAGCCCTATTTTTTACCAAAATGTTTCTTAAACGTTCAGAAGGGTTTGACATTAAAATATGTAAAATGGCAATTCAGCAATAACTTACAATACAATCAAGGATGAATCCATAAAGCTTATACTGCAGACGTTCACAACCAAAGGAGTCCCTATAGAGGCGTGGCTGAATGGCTCTTCTTCTGTTTGCTGAACTGGTCGAATCGGAAAGGCAGGAACTGGGTTGGCAGCGTCTCTGACAACACGGTAGACGACGGTTAGCTTCACCACTTTCTTACTTTTCCAAGAATAGAACACTTCGTCACTTCACGAAGGGCCGATGGACCAGAGCTTGAAGAGTTCTAGGTTCGGATAGTGCACGAAGATTTAAAAATCACTTCCACACAACGGTATATCGATAAAGGGCAGAATCACACTATCCTGTTCGCAGCGCCAATTAAGAACACAGTTCGACAAACTTCGTTTTAAAAAACTTTTTATTTTGACAAAAAGGGCACAACTTAAAAGTAACTTAACTCTGAACACCAATATGAACAGCAATTAGCTTTGACACAATATCAATGTTACCGATTTTACTAATCAAGTAGTTTTTATATAATTATTATTCCTACTCAGCAGTTATATATGTGTAATCATTAGTTTGGGGTTATTACTCGCGAATGCCCGTTTAGGTTTTACTTAATAATTTACCTTGATTAAGAAGCTGAACTTCACTCTTACACTGGGTAGGCTCGCTTTGCCCTGTGTTCCAGGTTACTCCCTGTCCATCTTGTTTGCCTTCTTTCTTGCCCAGATCAGCTTGACATCAGCTTGTCCATCTTTCGTAGCTGGTAGTTTGGTCTAACATCTCTCTCTTTTGTTGAGCCCTGAACTTTGTTTTATTCGCCTTGCTTAAAGTCCTCCCTGTTTATAGACAAACACCCTTAGTCTATTTATGCTAACATATTTAGATAATAAGTTTGGAGAACCTACTTACATTGTCCTATTGTTTACATTCTCTTTTAACATTGAAGCGCCCTCAATTAGTATGTTTTTTTTGGTCGCATTGCCTTCACTGTCCGGAATCTAGCGTTCTCTATTAATTAAACTCCCAGATTTCCTTTTCTTTTCCTCTTCCAAGATCTTGTTTTGAATTTTATAAACAATTTAATAAATTGAGTTATGTTTTGAAGGTTGGAAGGCAGTGTGTATGGCTTCGCCTGACGGAGCTGTAAGGCGGGACAATATGAAATTTACGTGCAACAATTCATCATCGTTTTTCTTTCTTTAGTTTCGACATTCGGGGTTTCAGTTGTTAGTATTTTCGGATACGTACGTACTGAGATAGTGCGTCTCGATCAGGACAGGATTTGGGTGTTGTTTTCTGTATTTCCGTAACTTTATTGTTTCACGCAAGGGGCCTCTGCATGATTTTAGTGTATTTGTTTGATAGAGTGGTGACAATTGGAGCCTGAGTTTGAGTGGTTTTTGCGTTTGTTTCTCAGTATGGGGTCCAAGACTTGTGCAATTATGCATTCGGGGACATTTGAAGGAGCAGCTTCTAATCCATGCTTGGAATTGGGTCTAATTTAGTAAATCTTGTCAATGTGCCGTGGCTCCATCTTGAGACTCTATCAATTACTGTCATGATTTTCCGGTCAGTAGTAGAGGTGGTTGATGCTCCCCGAGTCTCCGCATGCGCAGTAGGGTCGACCTTGAACGCTCAGGTGTGCTATTGGTATTTGGCCTTGATATGCGCAGGTGTTATTCCAAGGTCAAGGTCAATAACTTGGCCTGGAACGCGAGCAGATGTTTCTTTGTTTGGTGGTGGTGACCAGTTGGACGACGCTTATTTCAAGGTTACATTTGCTTGGTCTTGAACGCGAGCAGATGTTTCTTTGTTTGGTGATGACCAGGTGGACGACGCTTATTTCAAGGTTACATTTGGTTTGGTATTTTTCGAGGTCGTCGGATGTATTCCTCCCACCATAAATAAATACTTGACCTTGGATTACTTCCTAATAAATATGGCTCATTTCGAAAATAGCTTTCATTGTCACTCATACATCGTATGCGTTAACTGTTGCTTTGGCATATAAAGTATTGTGTTTGTGGTGTGTTCTACAAGTGTTTATTCAAGGTACTTGACAGTAATTGTTTTTATTGTATTTTAAATTATGAGCATTTCAAAGCAGACCATAGCCGAAATTAATAATATGATAAACCAAGATATTCAATTTCTGGAACGTAGAAAATTCTCTACATTAACGGTGGGCAAAATTTATATGATAAAAAAATTAATTCTTTGACTTCACGTTTTGGAACAGCCATTATCGTCACATTGTTTGATCCAACACATCAAGCAACATTTGAAACATTTTTACCATCACGCGTAGCTGAAATTCTGACAGAGGATACTATTGAAATGATGAATAACACCGGTGATCAGTACACCTTAACTTATTTGGGGCAAAGCTCACATGTATTCTCTGGAGGTAATACTAGAGCGTTGTTAAATTTTGGTTGTTTGTAATATATTGTTGATTAGGCTATTTTAATGTTGATTTAAAATGTAATAAAATAGTTCTTGTTAAGTATATATCGAAAAACACACACTCACACACAATCACATGTCCATTATTTTCTATTTAAGATGTGTGACTGCCCCACTGTCATTGAAAATCGAGATATGTACGTTAATTGGTTATCATGTAAATTAAGAGAGCTGGCTGAAGAAATACTACACTTTGCAAATTATGGTAAATCCGATGTGGGTTTTAGTGAAAGTCAGTATAGAAAGTATATGAAAGACGCCGTAAATTTCACGGCTGGAGCACATACATGCGAGAAATACCTATATGGAACCATTGATCTGGACGAATTTTGCGCTGGAATGATAAATGAAGAATTGGGAAGCTACCTATTCGAAGTGCCTCATTTACCCGATGAATTAGCTACAAAATATGGTTTGACTCCCGCAGATGATACCACTATTCTTGATGACCTTGGAAATAAAGCAGTCACCAATGAAGTTGATAGTAAAGCATTGGCTACTGTTAGCGATGACGAAATGGAGTGTGTTCAAGAAGATGAAGAAAATCTTTAATTCATTGTATAATATAATAGCATGAGATGTTAAATAAATGATTATGTACCTAAATTATTGTTTAATTTTTTTATAAATAGGCAACCTTCACAAAAATCACATCAGTTTAAGCTAAAAATGGGTCGTGTTAACAACACAATTGATAAATTTGGGCGCCAAAAATTTAATGACCAAAATCACATTGTTCTTGTTGGACAACCAGGAGTTGGATTTAGATTGACCGATGATGGTCAATATGATATACAAGGGAAATCTCTAACTAATGTAGCACCACCAAAGAATCCTGGGGATGCCGCTAATCAGGAATACGTTCTTGAACAAAGGCGTGAAATTATTAAACGACTTAGTGAATTAGTGAATAATGATGTTTTGGAATATGTTAGAAAAGAACTTAATGAAATGAATAAAAAGCTTGCTCAAGAGGCGAATGAAGATTTTTTGCAATCTGTTACAAAAAGACTTAAGGAAATCGATTCAAAATTGTTGAATCAAGAAAAAGCTATTCAGCGTATACGTATTACGCGCATGTAGATAAAGAAACAAGTCTATTCTGTGTATGGTGACCTCGATTTTACATGGGATATGAGAGTGGAGGGGTTTGAAGGTCACCTAACAGATACAAATAGAGGCACAAAAATTTCTTGTTTCAGTCTGCATTTCAGTACTTCCAGAATACTGCATAGTAATTTATTTCCTCAAAATGCAGTCACCAAAAAGTGAACGTCAAATTGTAGTTGTTCGCCCATTCTCTGTAAACGGTCGTCAGATGTGTGCCAATTGCGAAAATTGGGAATTTATTAGTGGAATAATGGGTTTCTGTGAATGGTGTCAAAATGAGTACCATAAGAAACATGGGATGAAATCACCGCAACAAATATCTCGTGAAAATTCTAGTGAACCTCTGCAAAGTCTCGCTGTCTCAGTGGGAGGTTCATCAGAACATAATAATCACGATACGCCGGAATTCAGCCAAGAAGGGCAGCGCTGGATTTCTTCAAGTAATTTTGAAGATCTCGAAATAATTAACGAATCACCGCAAAGTCCTGTTTTCTTAGAAGGAGGAGGAGGAGGAGTAGGGGGAGGAGGTTCATCAGAACGTAATAATAGTGAGACCATGGAATTCGACCAAGAAGGGCAGCGCTGGTAATTCCGAAAAATAGAGACAATTTAGATATAGTGTAAAAGTTTCTTATGATAGTCATGTAATTTTAAATTTATGTGAATAAGTGCGTTTTTCTAATGATAGTGTGGATGTATTATTTAGATCTTAATAAAAATCTTTTTGTACTAAATATGTTTATTATTCACCATACATTTGAATTAACAAATCGCTCTTGATATATATTATTTCTGTGGTTCCGTTCTAAAAACCTCGCTAGCATTACATCCATTTTTCCAATTCTCCTTTGAAAACGATATCTATCAAGTATTAGTTGCTGAAAATTACTTTGTCTGGCTTGTCTATATGCAAAACACCAAACAGACATACGGTGGATAATATTTCTTTCTTCATCAAATCTTACTTGCTTCATGGTGTATTGTAAAATGAATTTTTATTAGTTATGTCATTTATATATAGGCTGAACATAAAGAGAGTGAATTAGTTTTACTTTAAAATGGGTCGTGTTAACAACACAATTGATAAATTTGGTCGACAGAAAACTCCTGTTTGTAACAACGTATCGCGAGGGTTGCCCGGAATCGGATTTAAACTTACTTCAGATGGACATTTTGATATAGAGGGAAAATTATTAAGGAATGTTGCCCAACCGATAAATGATAATGATGATGCTACCAAAGAATATGTCCTTACGGAAGTTCATCAACTTGGTTCGCAGATAAATACCATACTTAGTAATGTGCTAGTACCAGTTTTTCAAAAAATGTTTGAAGATGATGAGACCAAAATTACGTACCTTAAGGAAAAAATGTATCAAATTCACCCACATGCTGCACGGTATACTACAACGAAGATAAAGGATCCAAAAAAACCAAAATGGAAACCAACCTAGATAAAGTTCTATTTAAAAACATAATTATACTGTTAAATTGAAAATAAAACGCATAATTATGAAAAGCAATATTTATTATTATTATTTATAATGCATGCATATGTAACGTAAAACCTATTTGATAATATTTATACAATATCTGATTTGTCTATCCAAGAATTGAATTGATTTGGAAAACCTAACCATTTTACAAACAATTGGTCGTTTTGATTTTTCTTGCGTTTTCTAAGAATTTTCTCAACTAAATAAACACCAGGGCTAGCTGTCTTTTGCAGTTCTGCTTCGTAAAAACATCCTTTAATAGGTTGACCTTCTAATGATTGCAGCAAGTGCGTAGGTGGATTTGTAATATTAACTTTTGCTATTTCAAACAGTTCCGTTGACCACGAAGGCGTATATCCTTTGTCAAATACACCTTTGTACTTGCTAATGCGAACAATATCACCCAAATGGAATTTTTTTTTCTTCGGAACAATTTTCAAATAGTCATATGCTTTCATAGGGGTATCCTCTTTTACACTGTTAGGCTTCATTCCAATGGTGCCGTGTTTAGTGTTATTATAGGTCTTCGTTATAGCTGGTAATATTTGTAACCATCTGTATGAACCTCTAGCCGAGAATTGTTTATATAACTTATTTTTCAAAGTTCTTATAACACGCTCAACAATTGCCGCTTTTTTCGTGCTATATGTGGAATAATGGTTTATATTATATTTTTTCATGAGTGCTTGAAAGGTGCTATTATAAAATTCCTTTCCTTGATCACTCTGTAAATTGTTTGGTGCATAGGATGCTTCTTCAATGATGCTTTTCATGGCATTCGTAACTTCAACACCGGTCTTATTCTTAACTGCTTTGGTGTACACGAATTTGGAGTAACAATTTATACATACAACAATGTAACGGTAACCATCATTGTCAGTAGCATATTGCTGCATTTCCGCCAAATCAATTTGCCACAAATCTCGATATCCTTTTATGACCGTACGTCTTCTAACACAATTTTTTCTTGCTGTCCTATGTAATTCATTTACGACTTTAATTTTTTCTTGGCTAGGATCCATATTATAAGGTTGCACGTCTTATCAGACACTGAGGATGGCAACTACGTGCAAAACTTAATATATTATTCCTTCTTCTCGAAGCTCTTCCATAATTGACATAATCTCATTATCATGTCCGGTATGTCCAGCTACTTTTGACCCCCACAATAATCGTAATCTATCCACTAACTCCTTAGGTTTATTCCAATAAACATATTCAGATGATTTCGAAGATAGATGCTTTTTTACTGGTAGTTGGATTTTGTTGTTGACTTTTTTTCTTCCTACACCACCACCACCACCCAGTTTAGTTCCCGTAATTAGCGGTTTTATGATTCGTAAATATCTTCTCCATCGGGTTTCCCTTAAACCACGTTTCTTGTCATAACCGTCATAGGCCGCATCCGTCAATTTCAAAATGGTTTGGTATTTTCGAAGTACATCTAGTCTAATTTCGTCTTCATTATCTAGGGCTGGTGGATTTTTTAGAAAAATCAAATCGTAAAGCTCAGCCGTTCCATCGAATTCAACCATGTTTGTTTTGTTCCTGTATAACACCATCTTTCCGTTTGTTAAAAAACGAACCACCAAGTTGCCAATATATTTTGTTGATTTATTGTCTTTTTTACCAAAGCGTACACCATACACGGTATCATAACGGGACGGTTCCAATTTTAATCCATTTAAATAATCTTGAATAGTTTTTGCGGCTGAACTGCTACCACTTGATGTGTGTGGTGATGTGTAAGATGATGTTATCGTTGATGGGGAAGGGGTTTCGAACAATGACTCACGATTTCCACGTTTTGGTGTAGGAATTTGTGTTTTTTGCGAAATCGGTGTAGATGTTTCAAAATCCGCTTCTGTTGGATGTTCTTCAAACATTTTCGCCATTCCCACCGAGCTGCTGCTGCTGCTACTCCGATTTTGTGGTTTAGTCGTTGTACTTGATTTTTTGGTTGCGTACTGTTGTTGCTGCTGCTTTACGGCTTTAGATATAGATTCTAGTGGTTTAGAAACTGGTTCATAAAACTTTTCCAAATCATGTTCATTCTGCACTTTAGCTGCTTTAATTTGTTAAAAAATTTTTCTAACCGCATTTGTAGTTTCCAGTAGCTTTCGTTTTAATTCGATTTCTTCATTCATGACGCTTTCAAAGCACCGTTCAACGATGAAATGATTATCCAAGTTATTATTATAGGAATATATAACTATCGAATCCCTTGCGGTATCTGCCCGAATTTACATCACTATCCTTGTCAATAACTAAAAAACCATATTTATTATCCCAACATTTAGCACACATCTCTTGAAATTGTGTAAACGTCAGGTCGGGTGAAACGTGATCGGAAAATATATGTTTCATATTCATCTCATCTTGTTTAAACATAATAATGAAGTTGGCATTATCCCGGACGAGCTGCTTAGGAACACGAGAATACGTTTGCGCCAAGTAAAAGGCATCCACATTTTTGTGACGTCCCATGCTAAAATACGATCTTATAACGTCCTGTTTCTCACACATAACGTCATCAAAAATAAATATTGAATTAGGTTTAGCATCTGACGGTTCCACAATGTTATTTGCGTCGCTAAAAGCGTAGTAGCCAAGACCTTTGATTGGTGATAAAATTTTCTTTAAATATTCATATTTTGGTTGATAGAGCGACTTTGAGTAGATATAAACATTTTCGAAACGCAGACCCGAGGGGTGAGTAAGTAGCGAAATCATAACATTTGTTTTTCCACAGTTTGAAGGTCCTATTAATAATCCTCGAATAGATGACGGTAGCAAAGGACCATGTCTTTTAAATAATTTTTGTTCTAGTCCAGATCCGACCTTTACATCGAGATTATCGACGGGAAGTTTTTGTTTAAGATTGACGATACGCATCTTAACAAAATCTATATTTTATACTGAACTTTCACGTAAACTATCATTCAGATGTCGCTCGTCAGACGAAGTAGACGGTCTCGTTTATCAAGTAAGACTGGAAGCGGTATTGTTAATTCAGTAATTAATAGGCTACCGTTCGAGTTACACATTCCCGGCTATCAGTATTGCGGGCCCGGGACGAAAGTAGTAAAACGTGTGGCAAGAGGAGATCAAGGAATTAATTCTTTGGATGTCGCATGCAAAAAACACGATTTAGCCTATTTGCGTAATAGTGAAAATTTAAGTGCTCGCCACCAAGCAGATCAGGAACTCGAGCAAAGCGCGTGGAAAAGAGTAAAATCTAAAGACTCTAGCGCTGGTGAAAAAGCTGCAGCTTGGTTGGTAACCAACATTATGAAAGCGAAACAACGTTTTGGTATGGGTGTATCATCATCAAAATCGAGAAAAGCATCCACTAGAGGTAAACGTCGCTTCCAGCGCCGCCGCCGCCACACTAAAGGTAATGGCGTCGGTAAACATAAGCGAGTATAAGCTTTTGGATCATCTATTAGACGACCCGTTCGATCAGAATTGTTAAAAGCTGGTGGGAAAAAACTTATCGAGAAAAATATCACGAAAGCATCGAAAATAGCTGCAGTAGCTGCACGTAAATCCCTAAGAATAGCCGGTGGCAGACGAAAAATTCGCACGCCTAGAATCATTCCAATTCCGAAGACTGGGGGGATATTACCGTTAATACCAATATTTGCAGGACTATCGGCCTTAGGTTCATTAGCAGGTGGTGCAGCAGGCATCGTGCGTGCCGTAAAAGCAGTAAAAAAGTCGACTGCAGAAAAAATAGGTACCGGCTTACATCTAAGTTCAAGAGGAAATGGATTATATTTGAAACCATATCGCACAGGTTTGGGATTATATATAAACAACGGCAAAAATAAGAAATCAAAAAACTAATAGAATCCCTACCTCAAAGACCACTATCCAATATTGATATAGAAAAGTACGCCTTAAAAATGAAAATACCACACTTTCGAGGCGTATATATGAGAGATTCATTACCTGTACGCGGTCCCAAACGTAATGAGGCCGCCATTATAAATTTGGATAGTATGTCGGGTGTAGGGACTCATTGGGTAGCATATAGAAAAAGCAATTCTGATGTAACATACTACGATAGTTTCGGTGATTTACCCCCACCTATGGAATTGGTACGATATCAGCAGATGGGTTCCGAAGCGACGAAGAAAATTTACTATACATACGACCGTCAACAAGAATTTGGAACAGTCTGGTGTGGACATTTGTGTTTGAAGTTTCTTTTACAATCGTAAAAAGTATGTCTTTGACACCCCAAATGGAACGTGACAACTACACCAAAATGTTGCTATCACTTAAAGCATATCGTGAAGTCGGAGGATTACAAAAAATGACAGCTGAACAGTTAGAAAATACGCCCAAAGAAGTGTTGATCGCATTAGCTCCAAATGAAATAGCACTAGTTTGGGATAGGTTACCTAATCACCTAAAAAGTGACGTCGATATATTGAAATATCAATACTGTGTCGAACATTATAATAGCAATAATTCAGATTCGGATGAGGGCGATGGACCGATACCAAAAAAAATATTTTGTTGTTATTGCAAAATTAACGATGTGAATATAAAGGCAGAAAACAGTTTAAAAACGTCCAAAGGAATAAAGCAACGCTTCAGCATAAATCCATTTAACTGTTGCAAACAGCAATAAAATAGCTACACAAATAGTTTCGTCGTCAGTCATGTCTTACACATTCACTCTAACAGGACATAAAAGTGTCTTAAGTGCGGATTTTTACCCACCCATCGAGTTAAATACAACAGGCAAATATGGAGTTGCACTACTGGGATTTTACACATATAATTCGATTTTTAATATCGACGAAAGCAATAATTCATTCAGCCATTTGAAAACAGTGATACCAAAGCATTTAAGGATTCCACCAGGAGCTTACGAAATTAATGAAATAGCAAAAGCCATGTACACCGCTTTAAAAGAGTCATGCAATGAAGTTGGTACCGATTTATTTTCATTAACAGCCAATAATAATACGTTAAAATGTGAGCTAAAGTCAAAATATAGCATCGATTTTCGAGGTAGCAACAGTATCGGCAAAGTGCTCGGATTTGGCTCTGTATTGCTGCAAGGTGGACAAAGACACGAATCAAGTACCATCGTGGACATAATGAAAGTGCGCATCGTACGTGTGGATTGTAATATAATTTCCGGAGCATACCTGAATTCTTTGGAAAGTCATACGTTATTTGAATTTGATATTGACGTCGAACCCGGTTACAAAATCTCCAAAGAACCGCAAAATAATATTTATATGCCGATAATGCCGGATGGTCGTCAGTTTATCGACAACATTACTCTACGCATCTTGAACGATAGCGGTGATTTGATCGATTTTCGAGGTGAGAAAATTATAGTTAAACTAGAGTTGAAAAAAATCGTATAATCGGTTTTTGCTTTAACCGTCAACTGCATATGCTGTCAACAATTCAAGATTCAGTTAAACGACATAAAAGTAAGCAGACAACACAGTCAAGGTTCATTTGCAAGTCAGACGGACGATCGAAAACACATCCGCACAGCAATCGCCAGCTCTCCGTGAAAGATTGCAAATTTCTATAATCGATCGGTTTGAAAGTGAGAAAAATTAGAAAATGATGGCCGCTAGCAGTGACAAAATCGAAGTTTTTACCGAACCCATTTTTGATAACTCCATTATTAGTTTTCAAGAACACACATATAAACCTTACGGTTCTCCAACATTCCGCAATTCTGATGAAATTCGTATACCTGTACACTTTCAAGATATCATTTTGGATATATCGGATAGTTACATTTACATCGAAGGAACATTTAAACCCAAAGATGTTAGTAAAAAATGTTATCTATCAAATAATGCCATCGCCTTTCTATTCGACGAATGTCGTTATGAAATGGGAGGGGAGCAAGTTGCCGTCGTTCGGACACCCGGAATTACCACAACGATGAAAACTATGGTGTCATTGGGTGCCGCACAAAATAGAGCTCTCATGGCATGCGGATGGGGTCTAGACGAAGCAAATCAAGGGATACTAGATTCCACAAGTAACGTGTTCTCCGGCAAGCTTCCTCTAAAATATCTCATGGGTTTCGCAGAGGATTATTCAAAGGGTATTTTTAACGTCAAGCAAGAGTTGATTTTAATTATAGCCCGCACTTTCAACAATTGCTATATCGGTGAAGTAGATTCAGACATTTCAATTGAAAAAATTGAATGGAAAATTCGTCACATTATTCCAGATGATCGACAGAAGTTAAAGATATTATCACGCATGAATAAAGGTGGCAGTAACGCAAACGTTCCAATGGCTTACCGTAAATGGGATCTTTATGAGCTACCTTCTTTGAGAGAAACATCGTCAGACGTATGGGCCTTAAGAACTAGCACGAGTCTCGAAAAACCGAGATATTTGATTATCGGTTTTCAACCAACTAGCTCTTCCGACAACAGAGCAAAAGATAGCACACAATTTACAACGGCCGATATAAGTGATATTAGGCTCTATCTGAACTCTGCCGTATTTCCGTACGAAAGATGGAATTTAGATTTTTCAAAGAAACTGTATGCCTCAGCCTATTATAATTATGAGAATTTTCAAGCTAGCTACTACCAGCGAGAACTGAGCGATCCTATGATGAGTTTTGCCGACTATCTTAAAAATCCGTTATTCGTAATCGATTGCAGTCACCAACCAGAAGCCGTTAGGACGTCCACAGTGGACGTGAAATTGGAGTTCGAAACACGCAAAAGTAAAATTCCTAAAGACATTAAAGTGTACGCGTTAGTTATTCACGACGCATTTTTTAGCTACAATATACTGAATGGTTCAGTTACTAACAAATCAATACATTAGTTTGAAGTTGTGTAATTCTCCAAATTATGTACTTTACATATTTAAAATAAACTTATAAACGACATATTGGAGTTTTATTCTTACTACATACGACATATTTGAGGCTTATTTTAATACTTCAAAGGTGGGGCTTTGGTAAATAAGGTCGAGAGATGAAGAATAGGCAGAAATTTAGGAGAGGGGTGGGGAAAAGAAAGTATATAAGACGGGATGTCGAAAATGGAATTTACTCGAAGCCAAGATGTCGTCAAGTTCGGATAATGGTTATTCCAGTGACGACGAGCAGGCAGTGGCACATAATGCACAACATAGGGGTGTACGCACCACGCGTAGGTTGAGACCCAGATATTGCTTCTCGTTCAGCTACGTAAAATGTGGTCCCTTCAGCTTATGCATGTACTGCTACACCGGATTTAGGCGAGAGATTGGTGGGAGGTTCATATCGGGCCATTATACAGTTGGGGCACGAAGAGAATGGATGCGGAACCACTCGAGGTGTCGTCGGTGTCAGGAGAGACTGTTTACAGTCTCTCACCGGAACGCATGCCTTATTTGCAATAGGACTTAAATTCCTATTACAAATAAGGACCCTCAAATAACAACCCTGCCTGTCCCCTGACAAAATCAGTCCTTTTCAGGACTACAGAATATTTGATCGTAGTTTGTAGTTAAACACTATGTTTCCTAAGGAAGATATTTCTCGAAGGAAAAATTGTGTTACTTTGGGTGAGAGATGCATTATGTGTTAAAATCATACATAGATAGCGAGAGAAAGAGCATTTGCAAGATTTAGCTTGTAGTTTTTATGTATGATAAGAACGCATATGCCTCTAGTTATTCAAAGTGACATAACTTTCTATCAAGAAACATATTTTAAAAAATAAATTCACTCTGGGTTGATACGCTCAAAAAGATACATCAGAATTTTTGTCGTTTCACATAGAACGTTGGCAAACCTGCTCTTAAGTATGACAAAAACAGACGGATCCTTTCAGTGTAACAAAATATTTCGAACAAGAAATCTGTTCTATAGGAAATATTTTGTTACTCTGAAAGGATATGTTAGAACTGTTTAGCCCCACTCTCACCCCCCACCATCCTAAATGCTTTTAAAAGCGGGAGCAGCCATCACAATTTTCATTTCTCAACCAGCCATGAAGTGGGACAGGCTGATGTTAAGGACGACAAGAGAGTCCAAAATAAGCGAGTTTTGGGAGGCTTGGCGTTTAAAAAACGCGAATAAGCCAACGGCTATCGTACAGCCGATTCCAAGACCGCTGCCACCACCGGAGCCGGCTCCAACAGAGCCCGTGGAAGTGGTGGAAGGACCACAGATGCTTCTGGGTCCTGAGGAAAGGGCGGCTCTGTTAGAAGAGCTCACGGAGCGCCGTCGGAGCCGTCGCAGCACGCGACTGGAGGCACGAAGACGGCGAGCCGCACCGCGATCGGTGCAGATCGCGAGAGGGGAACAACCACTCTAGGTTCCCCTCTCCAACCCACCGCGAAAACGGCCCTTTTCAGGGCCACAAAAGATTTGATCGTAGTTTAGATATTCTAAGTCACTTTGTGTTTGACACTGAATCAGTGAAAAAATGCAAAGATGACCAAGGATGACATTTTCTGGACGTTTAAAAATAGACGTTGACATTCTTGCATAACTTTTTTCGATAATTTACCTAGAAGTGTCTAAAACTTATTTTAAGTTGAAGGTCCACGATCTGTTAAAACTGTTATATTTCTAACTTAAAAATTGTATCCATATAGTTATTTCCGAGGGGCAATATTTGGTTCTATAAACTTTTTATGAAGTTAGAAAAATCGATATTAAAATCCCGCGGTTTGCTCGGAGAAATACAGACGGCCCGTAAAGCACGTGCGGTGTCGCGCGGAACTCAAACTTTGTGGTCAATGTAATGACATGGGCATAATAGTTTTACCATTTAGTAGCCAACGAGTAAAAAAAAAAGTTGTTGATAATGGTAAAACCAATGTCATAAAGTTTTTGGACACTTCTAGTGAAATTAGGGAAAAAAGTAATTAGAAAATGTTGTTTGGAATGTCCATTTTAGTCGAAATCCTTTTTTAAAAAGTGAAAAATTTTTTAAGATCCGCGCTTTGCTCGGAAAACAAAGATTGCAAGGAAGTTTTTAGACACTTCCAGTGAAATAATCAAAGCAAGTTATAAGAAAAAAATGTGCGTAACGACCATTTTTATCGAAATCCACTTTAAAAAATTGAAAAAGAGAAATTGAAAAAAGAGTTATGGAAAATTATAGGTTTTTAACGAAATTGCACATTTTAGACCATTTTAGACGGCTATAGCTCCATTATTATTAGTCGCACAGAAAAACCGCGGGGATCAAATCTTAAGGAAATTTTACGTAGAATCCGAAAATTTAAAAAAAATTGAAAAAAGCGGAGGGGGAAGGAAAACATTTTCAAAAAAATTTAAAAACGCGAGATAACAGTCAAATAAACATCGCCCAGCGCTCCAAATGGGGGGGGTGTTACTATGCGGGTTTTTTTTAGAGTCCCTGCTCCGCTGCGCTACGCAGGGACTCCGATGCTCCCTTCCATGAAATATAGCATTTTTTGGACGCTACTTTTTTATCTTTGGGAAGAAATGAAAAATTTCTTTTCTAGTCGATTCTACGGAAAATTTCCCTAAGATTTCATTTCAACGTTTTTTCTGTCTGATTAATAATAAGGGAGTTAAAACCATTACCCCTAACTTTTTTCATAACTCTTTTGTCAATTTTCACTTTTAAAAATTTTTAAAAGTGGATTTCGATAAAAATGGACATTCCAAACAACATTTTCTAATTACTTTTTTCCCTAATTTCACTAGAAGGGTCCAAAAACTTTATGACATTGGTTTTACCATTATCAACAACTTTTTTTTTAAACTCATTGGCTACGAAATGGTAAAACTATTATGCCCATGTCATTACATTGACCACAAAGCTTGAGTTCCGCGCGCCACCGCACGTGCTTTACGGGCCGTCTGTATTTCTCCGAGCAAACCGCGGATCTTATAAAATTTTCACTTTTTAAAGCGGATTTCGATTAAAATGGACATTCCAAACATTTTCTCTTTCCAGCCATCATCCCCTCCTGTATTTTTAGCAAGGGTGGGGGAATCTGAGGTCTTTAAAAGCAGCTCGGCTCGACTGCTTACTTCATTACATTCGCTCATCTCAACATGGCATCATCAGATGATGATGGATACTTAAGCGATGATACTCCTATGAATTTGGATAATTGGGCAATAAGACGGAGGAAAGTTTTCCCCGTCCGATCCCGCCGGGTGTGCAAGACCTTAAACCTGGTGAAGGTGGGTAATGACGAGTGGTGTATTGGCTGCTATGCCGACTTGGAAAACAAGTCGGCTGGTGACCAATTCTTCAGTGGTCATGTAACCCAAGATTTCGGTAGTTGCGCGCACATACCGAACTGCAAAGGTTGTGGAGTAGCTCTTGGTACTCTACAACATAAGAGTGCGTGCCTTATTTGTAATCGAGCCTGATTACAAATAAGATATCCCGTGAAAAACGGTCCTTTTCAGGGCCACAGAATGTTTCATCGTAGTTTTAGTTACCTAATGCCATAGTATATGTGGTGTTAGATAGAAAATTATATAAGTCCAGTTGGATCGAGTATAATTTTCCTTGCAAAATCCGTCCTTTTCAGGACCTCAGAATATTTTGATCTTACTTGTATTTATCTAATGCCACGGCATCTCTGACATTAGATAGAAATTACGTACGTCCAGACGGATCGAGTATAAGTTTCTTTGTCGGTCACATTTCCAGAACACAATTACACCATTTTTGAGAACTAAAAGCAGTTTTCGACAGTGAAGTCCGCCAGTATCATTTTTGGATGGAGGGCATTTGTATAATAAACTCTAGTTTGTTAGAGGTGGAAAGGTGGGGATAGAGTGGTGGAGGGGGTAGATTATCTCTATTTAAGCGGTTGCGAGCGAGTCACAGAATCACTTCATTTTTAAATCTTAAAGTACCAAGATATAACTATGGATTTCGAAAGGCCGTTAAGTCGCGGTTCATCGGTTTTTAGCGATGATACCGTCGACATGAATGATGTCGATATGGATGATCGACTCTTGGACATCGAACGACTTCTGGACATCGAGGCAGAAGATATGTTTAATGCCTGGGAAGATGAGCGGGCAGACGAAGAAGCAGATCTGGGTCAGGAATTGCCAAACATCGATTGGCAAAATGGGGAGTTGTCGGCTGAAGAGATGGAGCCGGACTCCAGTGCCGATTGGGTGCCACCACCGCCGCCGGAAGATCATGACGGTCCGGCCGATTCATCCACTTGGTGGATCACGGACCATCAGGATGAAGATGGTCCAGCGGATTCCACCAACTGATCCCGGAACAATGCCCTCCCCGACCTACCCCGACAAAATCAGTCCTTTTCAGGACTACAAAATATTTGATCGTAGTTTGTAGTTGATTCATGTCACATCTCATGTAACATGATATTTCTCAAGAATTAATTTCTTTTGGAAAATATTGTGTTACTCTGTAAAGACATGTACGTTCTTACCATACGTTGGAACTAGCTAAATTTCTAGTAAGTTCTCTACGAAAAGCTGAGAGTTTGGTCTATTATCTTACTTGTAGTAAAATTCACATTTTATTACAAATAAGATGCATGTTCTCAGGCATTGTAACGGGTAGCCTCTCTTCACAGACATAACACTTTATCGCATACTTAAGTTGTGTGCATCTAACGATTACACACCTAAAGTTACGGCCCTACATTTTCCGTCTATTCGTTTTTTCTATTTTGCATTTTTACACTATTTTTGTGTGTAACTTCCGTATACTTATTTTAGAAATAAAAAATATTGTTTCATTTAACTTTTTTTATTATCATATATACAAAAACATTTTCTTTTACTTATATATACATTACTATTACAAAAATAACTTAACTCTATATTTACAATAAAATTCTAAAGCTACTTCTTATACGCTAAATTATTCATTACTTCCAGTCTTTTAACGCACTTCTCCCTTGTCCTTTTAGTTTGCTCCACTTTCACCCGCAGTTCATTAATCTGTCTTTCAAAGTCCGCCTCATCACTATCACACTTTTTTAGTTCGCGCAGTAGTTTTTCCCTATACCTATATGCCGCGGAGAAGACGCACTTTTGGCTCGCCGAAAACTCGTTCAACCAGTCCGGCTCCTCAGCAGTTGTTGCTGACTGCTGCGATTCCTCGTACGATCGCTTGCATCGCATCTTGACCGGTTTGCGGCTCTTCCCACGTCCTATTGTTGGCGATAGTGGTGCCTCCGTTGCAATTGTCCCTTTGTCGACAACCTGTGAATTGTCAGGTGTGGCCGAGTCTGGACCGTTATTCACCACAACGATTGGAGGCAGAGGCTTCGGTGGTGGCGGAGACTTCAGAAAATCAGGTAGTTCCACTGGCACTGTGGGGCGCCTAAACTGAAATTTCCTCTTCTTCTTCTCGCCCGCGGTAGCCGCATAGAATTCACCTTTATTAATGGTGGCCGTCTTGGGTTTGGTCAGAAGTTTTTGTAGTTTCGATGTTGGCCCCCGCCTCGCCTTTTTGATCACCACATCACTTATAATATTAATTCGGCCTCCATCCTCCTCAGTCCACTTGTTGACGTAGTCAACCGCCGAATTAACTGTCTCCTTGTTCGCGTCTACTTCTTCTTCCACAAACGCAGTGTTCAGCACGTCGTCATTGTGCCATTCTTCGAAGACACCTGGGGTCAGCAGGTCAATCACTTCCTGCCCCATCAACTCTGCTTGGATACTTCCATCCAAGTTAAACGCATTTAACAACGACTCACTACCGGAATTCATTTTTCTAACCAGCTCACTGCACTAAACTGACAAATGTATTTACTTGGCGAACTGTTCTAGCGAACTATGAAATGCTTTGCCTAGCAAACCAAATTTATACTTATCATCCCACCATAAACTCCCCCACTCTATCTGACGGTTGATGCTTTGGAGGCCAAACAAGTTCATTCAACTTACAAGGTTGCGTTCAACGGCTAGATAGCGATTCAAGGACATATTTTCAAGGTAATCGTGTGTCCTTACTTCTGTTATTGTTTGTGCTCTCAAGGTTATATGATCCAGACAACCCATATTTATAGACACTCTCTTTCCTTCGATGACTATTAACAGAAACTATAATGTTGCCCGCAGATCAAGATAACAATCGTCCAGCTGAGACTTTTTCAGGAGCACAAATAATAATTTCTGCTGTTTGCTATAGTTGTAAAAGAGAAGTATATATTTGGACTGACCACATGCAATCTTACAGTTACATTGAATTGTTGAGAGTAAGGATTGTTAAGTGTCATTACTGTGGAACGCTGATGTGTCGACGAGGGCCGATTAGCAGATCTCATATGTTGAGAAGACAATGAATGATACGAGAAGTTTACAAGCAAGACATTAATTAATTTTTATTTTTGTAACTTTATTACTATATTGTAAAATAAAACAACATATTATTGAAACAATTATCTATGTATTTTACTATCCTGCGTTATACAATTTCAACTATTGCTATTACTATAGTGGTTAATAAAACTACGTGACATTGAAGTTAATATTTTTTTATTTTTCTAAAACACAGACTTTCCAACATTTTTCTAATTATAACTAATATTTTCGGGTAAAAAACTTTGCATAGCTTGTATTAACATATTTAGGTTATCTTCAGGGTTTGTTTCGTAAAACTTTATGTCTGGGTGTCCCCAAGGTAGAGTTTTTGTTGTTGATGGTATAATATAACGTTTATCGTCGTGGTGAGATAAAGCAACTTTATTAATTATTTCGGTATAAACGTCGTGTTTATAACTTCGAAAGGTTTTCATTTTTCGAAATATCTGACCACCACGTTCTACGATATTCCGATAATCTTCCAGGTGAAGCTGTTTTTCAATTACACGTTTTTTTATACCTTTCGCTTTTTTAATTTCGCTACTGATTGAGTTTATGTAATAAGCTTTGGCTCCGGTACCATAAAAACTTATTGTTGGATCACCTGGAAATTCATCCTTCATTCTACCTACTACTGACTCACTTTTTTTTATGTTAAAAATATTTCCTTCGGTATAATTGGATGTATCGAATTTATCCGGATTTTCTGCAATTATGCGATAAAAATTGTCGGTGTAAACTTTTAATATTAACGAATCTGTGTCGGTATACAGTAAAGAAGCATTTTTGCCAAATTTTGCTTTAATGAATGAGTAGAAAAAATCATAAATTACCGTTTTCGACATGTCCAGTATGGAAAATCCGATATAAATTGGTTTATTATAAGTTACCTTTAATTGATCCATATGAATGGCAACGAATTCTTTATTAAAAACCGTTGAACTTTTAAAATAATGACGCGAAATTAATGCTCGTGCCCCAATTTTACTCCTGTCATTTTCCCATCGGGTAACTAGTTTTATATCATTACGATTCTCCACATTTTCCATGGTCTTGCCAAAAACAGCATTAATGATTAATTTAAAAGTGTCTGTACCAAACTTTGTTGTTGCCCTATTGCGCAAATCTGTATTTAAGTCGATATATGTCTTTAACCACGGGGATTGATTAAATTTTAAAATTCTGTGTGTTTGCATTACCATTAGGCCGTTACTGATTGCTTGTTTTAATGTTCGGTAATGAATGATATATTTCTTTTTATCGTTTAAATTCGGAATTAACTTTGAAAATTTTGCCGATTCCGTGGGTGGTACAATATTTTCAACTAAAAAGGGTAAGTCGGAATGGTCATCATACAGCGTATCCGGATAATGAACGTCAACTTCCAAAACGTATCCTTCTGGACCATTTTCGTCCACATCCATAATATTTAAATTTAAAATTTCATGCTCTGATAACCATCTAAAGCCGCCAAATGGTAATGCTTGCGACATACTATGACCGTACAGATTTGTTGCATCAAGATAAACAATGAAAGATGATGGTTCGTTAGGATCGTAGTTTGGTATATATATGTTGTTGGCAGCGTGCATCCTTTCTGAACACTGACTTATACCGCCTCGAATACCTTTTTTGAAAAAATGAACCATGTCGATATCAGTCAATAGCTCTAACTCTACCTTAGAAATACGCAACATACAATCAAACGAATAACTTGGAAGGGTATGGTACTGTGCTGGATCCAGTTTATACGTTTCTAAACAAGTATCGCGAAACTGTTCAAAAACATCGGTTAATAATAAAACATCAGATTTCAAATATAAATCCGAATAGTCCCCCAAATTCTTACAATTAAATGTGTCCCACACCTTTTTAGCTCTATCATAATCTTCATCGCTAATGTGCTCCTCTGACAAACTATCATAAAACTGATTTTTTGTGGTAAAGTTGGATGGTTCATTTTCTCCATTGAATCGACAAAACTATAGGGAAAAACACCTTTTTTGCGCATTAAATTAAACTGCTCATTATCAGAAAAATATTTTCCTGTTTCCCTGAAACTACCCACTAGCGATGGGTCATTCGTTCATTTTCAAGAGAGCCCGCTCACTCGTTCAGCTCACTTGGAAGAGCCGTTCGCAAGGAGTCGTTCGATTGAACGAGGGCTGCTGAGTTGCGAATTACAGAATCGCGGAGCTCTTTACTTTAACGTGACACCTGCACTTGTTCATGTGTATAAAAGAGAGCATAAAACGCGGATGTGAATTACACATCTACGACTGCCGACGGCCCGTTGCCTGATTGTGGCGTGTGTGACGTCAAAGAAAAATAATATCCATGACATAAATAAATTATATAAAATCAATTAAAATATTGGAATGATTAAAATTTTTATTTGTTAAATGTTCAAAATCAAAGTAAATACATATTAACAAAAATGGTTTTATTGTCGATTAGATAATGATTATATAATATGGATTTCAAAGTTATAAACCACCCGCAGTATACGCCGTTAAAAAACGTTGTTGCAGATTCCGGAAAAGTAATTAATCGTAAAATAATAGTAATACGAAAGACGTACAAACTGCGTAATGTATTATCATAGGACGCTAGCAGATGCTCCACCACTCTCGTTCTATTATACGACTCCGACTGAGCCGCTCCCGGCTCCCGGCTCGCGGCTTGCCTTGCGCTCTCCGAGTTGTCCGAAACTCGCGAAAGCGTGGAGTGGAATTTCTACGAACGGACGAGAGCGAGCCAGATATTTTAACGAGCGGTGAACGTATCGTTCAGTTGATGGGAGCGGCTCATTCGCGACTCTTTGAAAAGAGTCGTTTAAATTGAACGACTCGTTCGCGAACGACCCATCGCTACTACCCACAGCTAATCCATTACCCAAATTTTCCAGCAAAGTTGATAGAAATTTAAAACTATCGATGAACCGCAATTTCAAATATTTTTTCTTTATTGTCCCACTTTTATTATCGACATAATCGTGAACGTAAATACTTTTCGTAAACGAAATATACTTTTCCTTGCTTTGAGCTAAAACATCGATCTTGTCTCCGTGACGACACAACTCTTTAATAAACATGTGGCAATCGTACCCGCTCAAGTTATGAAATATAATTGGAATAAAATTGGGTAACTTATAATTTAAATTGCAAATCGAATGAGCAGCACCAGGTCTTTTTTTCCCAGTTATGTGACAGTGGTCCTTTACTTTACAATTATTATTTTCAAAAGGTCGTTCACATATACCACATTTTGTGGCATTATTGAACTCCACTATTTGGTCCACCGTTAAAGTTTCCATTGCTTTTATATCTCTTAAGTAGGTATTGTAAAGAGATCTTAAATCACTTTCAAGTCGCGAAACGAAAACCTGGGCTGCGTCGTTTCCCCGATAGAGCTCAAATTTTGAAATCGAATCGTCAAAGGAGCACTTTATTAAATACGCAAAAGAATACGGTTCATGTTTGATGCTTTTGACTAAGTAAGAATTTGTGGGATTTGGTTCCACTGTATCCAGTGGTTTAAGCACCGATTCAAAATCCGCGTAAACAACAAACGGTACACGCATTTGCTTTTCTATGTTTTCAAATTTTAATATATTTTCACTTACACTCCTTCCAAATTTATCTATTTTTAAATTTAGTGATGGTGTTAATGAATATTTGTGGTTACAGTCATTTTTTTGGTGTAATATCAAAGATGATTGTGAACTAAAATATATCAAACAACCATCACAAAAATACATTTTATCTCTACGCGATGTAATTTGACTGGAACATAATTTCGATAAGTCTTTTATCCAACAATAATGACTTTTAGAACAACGCGTATCACAAATATGTTTATCATCATCTTTAATACTACAATCCTTTGTTATTAACAACAAGTTGACATGTCTGTTAAGTTTTCTACCCGAATACCTTAATGGATCGACAACTTCGTACTTTAACATATTATTTTCGAAAATTTTTTGCAAACCATAAACGTTAACTGAAATATTATTCATTTCTTCAAATTTTGATATATCACGCAACTTTACTGGAAAGTCTATACCTGTAAAATTCAGCACTCTTGAATAGTGTGGATAAGATCGAATCTGTGATGCCATTCTAGTGATGGGGCACAAAGCAGACACGATTGACCACGCAAAACAACACTCATCTTGATTAATCACATTGATGATGGCTTTTTTCAATTCGATGAAACGGGGTAACTTTATATATGAAGATCCACCAAAAGGTTTATATTCATTGACATTTACTTCCAGGTATAGAATTTTTTCCAGAGCCCAACCTACGAAAACACAAAAGAATGACATAAATATTTATTTAATTTTTAGTCGTTAATTTATATCATACCTGAATCTTTTTCCTGAAACTCAGTCGATTGAGTCTTCATGGCTTCCACTAATGATTGATATATTTCTTCCAAATCGCTTCCTGAAGTAACAATTTCATTGCGTGTATTAAATGACTTGTCACTGTCTTGTGTTGGTAACAGATACCGACCAACAACCACCATATTAACTTTCAAAGCACAACGCACTCTTACTTGGTCACTTACTACCTCTAACACTTTTACTTTAATTTCATCAAAAAATAATGAATAGTCAGTATGTTCATTATCACTTGATATACGGTATGTTGCAATCCTATTTCTAAAAGCACTGGACACGAGTTCAACACCAGCTGATATTGGTGAATATGCATTACTTTTATGGTGTATTGTTCTTTGATGAGCTGCCATTCGATTTGCTGGTATGGTTATATTGCAGCAAGTGCAAGTACGCACCTCAGATATTGATGCCCCATCGTCAACTTTTCGCTGTTTTCCACCATGTATATTTGCAAATCGTGCTACACACGATTCTCTTTTATGTCGTATTACATTATAACTCCGAGTAAATGATTTACCACAATTTTCACACACGTACGCCATGACTTTCAAATTAACTTGCTTGAACCGTTTTACTCAACACAATGTTCTATACTAAAATTTAACCCCCCCTACCCTCATATATACCGATCCACATTTAGACCCAACCCACTCGACCTTCATACCAAAACATGTTACACCCCAGTAATAACTCAAGGTAAACTAACATCACAAATGTAACCTTGAAATAAGCGTCGTACACCTGGTCATCACCAAACAAAGAAACAGCTGCTCGCATTCATTGAAAATATGCACCGCAAATGTAACCTTGAAATAAGCGTCGTCCACCTGGTCATCACCAAACAAAGAAACATCTGCTCGCGTTCAAGACCAAGCAAATGTAACCTTGAAATAAGCGTCGTCCACCTGGTCACCACCACCAAACAAAGAAACATCTGCTCGCGTTCAAGGCCAAGTTATTGACCTTGACCTTGGAATAACACCTGCGCATATCAAGGCCAAATAACAATAGCACACCTGGGCGTTCAAGGTCGACCCTACTGCGCATGCGGAGACTCGGGGAGCATCAACCACCTCTACTGTCAGTGTAGCTGCTGTCGCCCCGATCATTTTGGGTGATGTTTTGGGCCACCTTGTCGGGCTTGCGCAGAGATTGAGCGGAAGGTCTTGAAGTGTCATCTGATTCTTCCGACACGAGGCATAAGCTGGTCACTTCCACGCTGCCTTTCGACGAATTTGTTCTATGGTACCTGTTTTAAGGTTTCAGTTTTGAAACCCAAGAATTTTTGGATTCAAATCCAGGTACCGCTGTTTAAATCCTTTTTGCTGGATTGGTGCCTGCTAGAGCAGGGTTTTGATGACAATTTCGATCGATATAATCAGCCATCAACATCGGCCTCACGTCTTGGAAGCCGCCGGTAGCTGCTTCTTTTTGGTGTTTTGTCCTTGGAGTTTGGAATTTCGAGCCCTCCTTGTTTAAGGGGGTCTTCCGTAGGGGCTACCAAGCATCCCTATTGCCTTTGGTAGGGGCTACAAGGTACCCCTATTATCTTTGACGGGCGCTAAGCAGCCTTCCTGTCTCCTTGGGTGAGAGCTAAGGAGCCACCCTAAGATTACGTGTTTCTGAGGACAGGCAGGCTTTTATTTGGTATAATTTACTTATTTTGCGGGGGCAAAATCGCCAATTATCTTGTTTTGTGAACAATTTATTTTCATATAATTTACTTATTTTGCGGGGGCAAAAATCGCCTCATTTTCTTGTTTTGTGAACAATTGTAATTTTTTTTAAATCGTGTAAATATATGTATATAGGGTTAAATGTATTAAGTTGTTTTTTTCATCCAGCTCACTGCGCCCTATGCTTTTTTTGAATTTTTAAATTATGAATAGCAGGATTGTTGTGTGAGAAGCAGGTCCCTAAACCACCTAGGCGACTTCCAGTTTGTGTCGGTGTAAAAAACTGGTGGCGTCCAATCGTTCCTATTCCGGCTAAGTGAGCTGAGGGCTAATTTGCACGCGCTCTACTACACCTTCCTCTCACAGAACACCCTATTGTTTCTGTGTCTTTCTCTAGAGTACCTTTCGGAGTTTTTTTTAATGTTCTTTCCAAACTTTAAGCGGTAAGTACTTGGTCAATGATACTCATCATAGTATCATTGACAGTTTAAAACTAAACACTTTTTGTTGAACAAAGTGCGTCGCAAATTTTTGGCGCCCAGCGTGGGACCTATTTAAAAAAAACATTACCGCTTTTTTTCTAATTTTACTCTTGTGCGTCTAGTGAGCTGGATGGAACTTTGAAAATTTCCATCAATTTTAACTCTAACTGTACTAGCCCTGTATTACTGCATTTGATTTTGGCGATTTATTATCGATTTTATTTTACTTATTACGTAACTTTGATTTTCTTTGATTTGGCGATTGATTACCGATTTTAATTGACTTATTTGCGTAACTTTGATTGTCTTTGAATTTGTGGTTTATTACCGATTTTATTTTACGCCTTACGTAACGTTGATTGTCTTTGATATTGCGATTTATTACCGATTTTATTTTATTTATTTACGTGACCTTGAGTATCTTTGCGTACTGTATTTTTGCTGATTTAATTACCTTTGTTTGCTATATTTGACTACACTATTGGTGTAGTTTTGGTAAATTTATTCGAGTTACGCGATTGTACCTAGATTTTATTTTTTATTGACTTTTGAGTTGCTATTGTTTTTGTTCACTCCAAAATGGATTATAATATGCAGGTTAACCATCTTAGGAAAGAAATGCTAATTTCTTACGATTCGTGGAGTGCCGGCTAGTTATGCCAATACGGTAAAAGAACTTATAGTAGCGTTACGCCCAATTTTAGAAATGGAAAGGAAAGGTAAAATTTTTGCTCGTCTAGCCTATACTTGTGTTTTTGTCGATGAATGTAACTATATAACTAGAACCTTACAAAACATCGACAGCGCGATTAAAAATGTCTCCGGTGAATCCGCTAAAGAAAAATTTGAACGTTTACAATCTCAACTTGTTCACTTATTTACACGCGTCCATCGTATTCCGGTTGCGAACCTTAGTGCCGCGGAATCGCAAGCTCGTTCTGATTTGTTGCTCCAAATTTTGGGCAAATTAAACTGTTTAGACAGTCTCTTAAAACAAGATCCGAATTTAAGCACCTTGCTCGCTCAAGTTCATTCGGACGGTTCGGATTCGGATGCGTCGAGGAATAGCAATGCGTCCAACCATGGATCTATTATAATATGGATTCGATATCCGTATACTGTGAGCGTATCGAACGTGAAGCCTTATATAATATAAATATTTTGTTGTTTGTTATTCTCTTGAGAGAGCAGTTTACGAACTACGAACATAGACAAGACTACGAATTACTACGTAATTGAATCAAGAATGGTAGTAGAAAGAGATAAAATAGCATTGGAGTGTTGGAGCTCAGAAGTGTTGTTGTCTGCTCGGTGCTTAGGAAAAACGTCTGGGAACGCTCGGTTACACGTACGTCTTTGTCTAATGAACTAGACAAGAAAAAGTGCGACGTATAGATTTATATAGATTTATAAATGACTCAGAGCGACTTTAAATAATCGCCTTTAGAAATAACCTAACATAACATAACCTATAAATAATAAAACCTTTTTAACTTAAATTTATTACTATTTAGCAGAAAAATAAAATATTTTGGGGCTTTTATTACTTTTAGTAAATCTTCTTATGCTTCTAACGTATTTTTGTACAAAAATACAAGGTAAAATAAGATGTGGCCAATGTTTACAAATTGTGTTTACAGTGTCGTTTAGAATGGTTTGTTTTGGCTTCAAAGAATGTGAACTCATCCAGTATCCAGTCCTAATAAATCCATACGTCCAACAGTCGACCACTACACTCGCGCTCGTCGCCTAAAGTCAACCAATCGGCAGTTAGCCACAACATAACTACCGCTTCCGTTCACCATAATTCGTGTAGTAAAGCGCAACGTGTTGAAAAGTGGGGTATTAAATTTACCGGCGAGGCTGGACAGATGTCCGTGCATAATTTCTTGGAGCGAGTTTCGGAACTATGCGAAGCTCGAGGTTTTTCTGAACGCGAACTATTTATTCCCGCTATCGATTTATTTACTGGTAAAGCACTGAATTGGTTTCGCGCTAATCGTCATCGATTTTCGGACTGGTCTAGTTTGTCTGACCTTCTATGTAAACATTTCGAACCACCGGACTATCGTCATCGGTTATTTAAGGAAATTCTGGATAGGACTCAAGATTCGACTGAGAGTATAGTCGACTACCTTTCTAATATGAGTGCGTTGTTTAGACGACATGGCTCCATCTCAGAGGACGTTCAACTTGACATCATTATACGAAATTTGTCACCTTTTTATGCTACCCAACTTCCGGTAGTCAGCAAGTTAGAAGAACTAGAGGGAGAATATCTCAAGTTGGAGTTAAAGAAGTATCGTGCAGAGAACTATGTACCACCTCCTAGGAAAAGACATAATTTTGTAGAACCAGACTTCGCGTTTATGGCTGCTGAAGCATCCGGTTCGATAGACGTTGAACAGTTACCAGCCGTTGACGTAGTGACCGAATCATCTCCGGCACCATCAACTTCTCGAGACGTGAGACAGTTACCCATAGAGACACGTCCACCATCTCCAAAAATAGCTAGATCAATCTTGTGCTGGAACTGTAGTAAGCCAGGTCATCGAAATAGTCAGTGTCCCGAACAGCGCAGAATCCATTGTTACCGCTGCGGCGCACCAAATGTGACCAGTAAAAACTGCCCTAAGTGTTTATCGACAGAGAAACGATTCTCGGGAGAGCCGATAGATCGTAAGACTACTCACGTTGCTCTCACTTTACCGACCAACAACTTTCCTTCCAATAAAGACGCTTCGCTGAACAACAACTCCGTTCTCAATAAAACCCTTCTACCGACCAACAACATTCTTTCCGATGAAAACCTTTCACCAACCCACCTTTTTCTTTCTAACGAAAACCGTTCACTCCCTAACAACTCTGCCTCCAATAAAAATCTTTTGCCAACCAACAACTTTCTTTCTGATGAAAACCTTCCGTCAACCAATAACTCTCTTTCCAGCAAAAATCATTCACATGCTAATAACCCTTTTCCAAATAAAAAACTATTCGATTTTATCATAGCTCATGCGCATGGCGACCAGCGCCCCTATTTAGAAATTTCAATTTTAGGTTACAAAATTTTAGGCTTGTTAGATTCTGGAGCATCACGGACTATTGTAGGTCAACCTGGGCTCCGAATTTTAGAAAGTTTGGGATTAAAACTTATTAAGCATCAGACTGACTGTACCGTCGCGAACGGCCAAACTTGCTCTAGTTTGGGATATTTTCAGGCTCCTGTAACGTTATTAAATAGAACTCGGGTTATCGATATTTTAGTTCTTCCAGAACTGTCCCACCAACTGATTTTAGGAATCGACTTTTGGAGATCCATGGAAGTGATCCCCGACTTGAAGCAGGATGTCTGGCATTTTCCAATGATGACCAACCTACAGAAATTTTTAGCATTATAGATGGCGACTCTTTAACTGAAATCGACCGAACAACTCTGAATGCACTGGTAAAGGAGAAGATATCAGAAATTGGTACTGGTCTTGGCTGTTGCAAAGTAGCAGAACACGTAATAGAACTTGAACCTGGCACTACGCCGATTAAACAACGATATTACCCTGTTTCTCCATTTAAGCAGCGGATTATGGACAAGGAGATCGATGAAATATTGAAGCTTGGCGTGATTGAGCCCTCTAAAAGTCCTTGGTCCAGTCCAGTGTGTTTGGAACGCAAGAGCGATGATAGCTATAAGTTTTCCATAGATTTCAGAAAGCTTAATAGTAAGACTAAGAAGTCTTATAACATTCCATATTTTTCAGTCATTTTAGATCGCCTCAGGGACGCCCGCTATATCAGCTCCATCGACATAAAATCAGCCTTCTGGCAAGTACCTCTTAGTGAGTCCTCACGTGAATTGACTGCTTTCACCGTTCCAGGTAGGAATCTCTATCATTTTGTGCGCATGCCTTTTGGCTTAACCAATGCGCCTGTCACCTGGCAACGTATTGTGGACCGTGTACTGGGTGTCGACTTGGAAAAGCATGTAATGGTGTATCTGGATGATATAATTATCATCTCCAGAACCTTTCCTGAACACCTTAAGATCCTAGGTCTTGTTTTCGATCGCCTCAAAGATGCAGGATTCATAGTTCCAGAGGAGCAATGTCACTTTTGTAAGCCTGAGTTGAAGTACCATGGTTGCGTCGTAGATGCCAAAGGTTTGAGACCTGATCCAGAGAGAGTACAGGCAATTATAAATATAGCACCCCCACGAAACATCATAGAAATTCGCCGTTTTATTGGCACTGCTTCTTGGTACAGGCGTTTTGTGCCGAACTTTTCAGCTATTATAGCCCCAATTACTCGGCTTACCAAGAAAAATGTCAAGTGGGAATGGACTTCGGAGTGTCATCAATCATTCAACTTGATTAAAGAAGCTCTTATCACGGCTCCTGTGCTCACATGTCCAGATTTCAACCGCACATTTACCTTGCAGACGGATGCGTCATGTTATGGCTTAGAAGCAGTTCTGACTCAGCAATTTGATGACGGAGAAAAGGTTATTTCCTATCTTTCACGTTCTCTCACCAAACAAGAGATGAAATTAACCGTCACAGAAAAGGAGTGCCTTGCCGTAGTTTGGAGTGTGGAAAAGCTTCGTCACTATCTGGAGGGCGTACACTTCAAAGTGATAACAGATCACCATTCTTTGTTATGGCTTCATAACCTGAAAGATCCACAAGGACGCCTTGCTCGATGGGCTCTTCGTTTACAACCTTACGACCTTGAATCAATCCACCGTAAAGGCCGAGATCATGTCGTACCAGATTTTCTTTCCAGGTCAGTGCCAGTGACTGCTGATTCTGTCGCAGCTGTTGACGAACCACCATCGCCATCATTTTCTGACACCTCAGACAAATGGTACAAGAGCATGATACAGAAGCTAGAAGAACGCCCTGAAAAATACCCTTGTTGGCGAGTTGAGAATGGCAATCTCTTTAAATATGTTAAGACCAACAATCCTAATTTTCCCGATCATTCCACTTACTGGAAAATAGTAGCACCAAAGGATAAACGAAAAGAGATATTACTTCGATGCCATGATAATCCAGCAGCAGGGCACGTGGGTGTTTTTAAAACCTTTTGGAAGGTCGCCGAAAGATATTATTGGCCGAAAATGAGATCCGACGTTGCTAGTTATGTCCGTGCTTGTATAACTTGTGCTCAGAATAAAGTAGAGCAGAAACGTCCAGCTGGTTTAATGGGTAATCGCCCAGACATAAAGGAACCTTGGCAAGCCATCAGCCTAGACTACATAGGACCTTTACCTCGTTCTAAACAAGGTAACACTCATATTTTAGTGGTCACGGATTATTTTAGCAAGTACGTCGTCTTATTCCCGTGTCGATCGGCAACAGCAAAATCGTTGGTTAAGTGTGTCGAACATGGCATTTTCTTAGTTTACGGAGCTCCTCAATTCTTAACGTGCGACAACGGAACTCAAATGAAATCCAAAGAATTTCAAGCCATTTGCGATAAATATAAAGTTAGGATATTTTACACTGCTAATTACTATCCTAGAGCAGATCATACTGAACGCGTTAATAGAGTTATCAAAACGATGTTACGCTCTTACGTTCAACAAAATAACCATCGAACTTGGGAAGACAATTTAACTGCTATCGGTTGCGCCATTCGCACTTCGCGACACGAAACTACGGGCTTCACCCCATACTGCGTTAATTTTGGCAGGGAACATAAGCTATTCGGTTCGGACTATACTGAGGGTGTTCCTCTAGTAGAAACTGAGCGTCAAAATTACATTCGAGAGCGAATAGAAGCCTTCAAACAATTATTTAGAAAAGTCCACACTAAAATCGAAGCTTCTCGTGTTAAAAATCGACATAACTATAATTTGCGCCGACGCCCAGTAAGCTTTGTTCCTGGTCAAGAAGTCTGGCGTAAGAATAAAAGTATATCCGATGCAGCGAAGTATTATAGCGCAAAGTTGGCTCCGGAATTTGTAGGTCCGTTTAAGATCGTAGAAAAGACCGGCACGTGTACTTACGAGCTTGAAGACGAACACGGTGTTAGTAAGGGCATTTGGCATGTACAAGACCTTAAACCGGTATATGCCGAAACTGCATTTGGTGGTCCATAGGAGCGAATAAATTGTCAGGCGGCTCAAAGTCATTATTTACTCTATTACCTTCCGGTGATTTTACTGTCATTAATTTAATATTACGTTTTACTAGTCATTTTGCTTCAATTTACTTATCAATCTATGGATTTCTGAATTTATTAACTTTTCAGTCCATAGCTTCAATTTGATTAATTACTACTTTTTAATTTTTTTCCCTTTCCCTCTCTTTTCCTCTTTTGGTAATAATGACTTTAGTGAGTTTCATTTTATTGTTGAGTTAATTTTGACTTTTAGTCCAGTTTAAATTCTTTTATTTCTTTTACTTCCCTTGCTCAGTCGTGAGCAATTTTATGCTCTGCAGTGTGGGCGTGATGGTGTTTGGATCCACCTGGGCGCGAGACTTGATGGATTTGGACACTGTCACTTAGAATAGCGCTGCACTGGGTTTACTAGGTGGGGTAGGAGTCCCCTGAAAGCCGTGGCAAGGTAAGCCTTCAGCTGCCTTGCTTCTATTGTTTGTAGTAGGTGGGCTCTCAGCTGCCTTACTACTTTCACTTGCCAACACCGCCTTACGCCTCGTTATCTTTTATCTGTCTTTACCTGATTATCTTTACCTTATCGTCACTTGGTTTATAGTATAGTAACGTATAGTAACGTTTATGGTCATTTACTGTAGCTTACCTTTTTGCGTTTATCAGTCTCACGCAGACACCCATCTCGGCGCGAGACGAGATGGGGGTTGGTGTGTCACATGGTAATTTAAGTTTGATTACTTGGTTAGAAGGCGGTGATTAATTAATTTTGGGCCTAATTTTCTTTATCGTTTTTTTTATCTGCATTCACTATTAATTGTTTTTTTTTACTATGGACCAAGGCCAAAAGTCTATATTTATTATCTTGATTGGACCTTTTTTTTATTACCTTGATTTGACGTATTTACCTTGATGTGACCTTTTACTTTGATTTGGCTTAATTTTCTCTACCTTGACGTGATTTTATTATTATTCCCTACTTGTGTCTGGAAATTTCGGTTATTTGGACTAGTATGTGTTTTTGCTCGAGTCCGACTTTGTCTTTCCTTTGGGGATTTAGAGTAGAAACACAATTTTCTTTCTCTCCTTTTGCTGATTTTGTGAAGTTGAGAATACCACTTATGGTGGGATTCACTGCTAGTTTTGGTAAATAACCCAATTTTCTTTATCTCGATTTGCGAACCTTTAGTTTGATTTACTTGATTCATTTACTTTTGATTGAGTACCTTTCTTACATTTGCGTTAATTTATTTACTTTTGCGATTGCGTTAATTTACTTTTGCGATGATTTTCTTACCTTTCAGGTAATTTACTTACCTTTGCGATAATTTGTTTACCTTTTCGTTAATTTACTTACATTTGCGTTTGTTTGCTTACCTTTGCGTTTGTTTGCTTACCTTTGCGTAATTTCGATTACATTTACTCTGGTTTATTTCGATTGCCTTTTATTTTGATGTACTTACCTTTATTTTGATTTACTTACCTTACCGTGATTGGCCTTTGATTGGCTTTAATTGCTTTGATACCTTTGGCATTTTCTCTATTATTTGGATTTGTCTTAGGTCTAGGTCTTGGTAGGACTATATAGTAGTCCAAGGCCATTTCAGTATTTACTGGTTTTGCGCCTAGGTCCTTACCGATATATTTTGTCTATTCACACTTTAGACAAGATAAAACTCTCCCGATTGCGACTTTACCTTATTCTGGCTTTATATCGATTTAGACATTTGTCCCTATCTCGTTTTACAGGCTGCACGGTGTTGGGTGCTACCGGATGTCGCTTCGACGCTCTTTGTTAGATCATGGATCCTTCGGAGAGCAGACCGACTGGAAGGGCTGTTCAGGGGGGGGGGGGCGGAAGTCTGACCCCTGGGGTAACAGTTTGCCCATCGAACTTGTTCGGCGGGCCAGGGGAGGACCAAGCTACTTTGTTCGGCCTGAGCTCAAGTCGTCCTATTAGGTTGCGACAGGCCGGTGGCAGTGCCACCGCTCAGAACACCCTGATTAATTTTTTTTTGTTTTATACAGGGACCGATGTGCTTCCCATTTGGTACATCTTTTAGCTTGGTGGGTGCTACAATCCACTCCCTTTTGTATGGTGGATCATCTGGGCTATCCCTCTTTACTTCTCATTTTACTTATGTTGTATTATATTTATCTTTTCCTTTTTCGTTGTCCAACCTTTGGTTGCTTTGACGCATGTCACTTGGTGATTTAATTCGGGACGATTCTTGGTGTGAGGCTAGTAAACGAGGTTCCCCACAATATTTTTGGGTGTAACGCAATGCTAGCTCCCTTACCAACATAGGGTTTACGTTCCACACTGAATCTTCCTGGAGGGGGTCACTGGGTGACTAGTGGCAAAGGGACCAAAGATTGCTTTGCGTATTTAGTTATTTTACGATTGAGTTATCAGACTTGTTAGTTAGTATTAGTTATATGGTACTACCTTGGGTTCCCACATATCGTTACTTATGTTTTTTTTATTGGCGCCAGCATAGCGCAGGTAATTTATTTTCTTTTTCAATTTTCTTGTATCTACAGAGAGCCTCTGATCCTTATCGTCGGTTAATTTTCATTGGAAAATTTCCCTCCTTTCGTAGGAGAGGGGGAGTTGTGACAAGTTAATTTCGGCCACAGTGTCAGGGATTGCTTTACTGACTAGTTTTATTCGCGAATGCCCGTTTAGGTTTTACTTAATAATTTGCCTTGATTAAGAAGCTGAACTTCACTCTTACACTGGGCAGGCTCGCTTTGCCCTGTGTTCCAGGTTACTCCCTGTCCATCTTGTTTGCCTTCTTTCTTGTCCAGATCAGCTTGACATCAGCTTGTCCATCTTTCGTAGCTGGTAGTTTGGTTTAACATCTCTCTCTTTTGTTGAGCCCTGAACTTTGTTTTATTCGCCTTGCTTAAAGTCCTCCCTGTTTATAGACAAACACCCTTAGTCTATTTATGCTAACATATTTAGATAATAAGTTTGGAGAACCTACCTACATTGTCCTATTGTTTACATTCTCTTTTTACATTGAAGCGCCCTCAATTAGTATGTTTTTTTTTGGTCGCACTGCCTTCACTGTCCGGAATCTAGCGTTCTCTATTAATTAAACTCCCAGATTTCCTTTTCTTTTCCTCTTCCAAGATCTTGTTTTGAATTTTATAAACAATTTAATAAATTGAGTTATGTTTTGAAGGTTGGAAGGCAGTGTGTATGGCTTCGCCTGACGGAGCTGTAAGGCGGGACAATATCAAGTTTACGTGCAACAATTCATCATCGTTTTCCTTTCTTTAGTTTCGACATTCGGGGTTTCAGTTGTTAGTATTTTCGGATACGTACGTACTGAGATAGTGCGTCTCGATCAGGACAGGATTTGGGTGCTGTTTTCTGTATTTCCGTAACTTTATTGTTTCACGCAAGGGGCCTCTGTATGATTTTAGTGTCTTTGTTTGATAGAGTGGTGACAATTGTAGCCTGAGTTTGAGTGGTTTTTGCGTTTGTTTCTCAGTATGGGGTCCAAGACTTGTGCAATTATGCATTCGGGGACATTTGAAGGAGCAGCTTCTAATCCATGCTTGGAATTGGGTCTAATTTAGTAATTCTTGTCGATGTGCCGTGGAGCCATCTTGAGACTATCAATTACTGTCATGATTTTCCGGTCAGTGTAGCTGCTGTCGCCCCGATCATTTTGGGTGATGTTTTGTGCCACCTTGTCGGGCTTGCGCAGACATTGAGCGGAAGGTCTTGAAGTGTCATCTGATTCTTCCGACACGAGGCATAAGCCGGTCACTTCCACGCTGCCTTTCGACGAATTTGTTCTATGGTACCTGTTTTAAGGTTTCAGTTTTGAAACCCAAGAATTTTTGGATTCAAATCCAGGTACCGCTATTTAAATCCTTTTCGCTGGATTTGTGCCCGCTAGAGCAGGGTTTTGATGACAATTTCGATCGATATTAGCAGCCATCAACATCGGCCTCACGTCTTGGAAGCCGCCGGTAGCTGCTTCTTTTTGGTGTTTTGTCCGTGGAGTTTGGAATTTCGAGCCCTCCTTGTTTAAGGGGGTCTTCCGTAGGGGCTACCAAGCATCCCTATTGCCTTTGGTAGGGGCTACAAGGTACCCCTATTATCTTTGACGGGCGCTAAGCAGCCTTCCTGTCTTCTTGGGTGAGAGCTAAGGAGCCACCCTAAGATTACGTGTTTCTGAGGACAGACAGGTTTTTATTTGGTATAATTTACTTATTTTGCGGGGACAAAAATCGCCAATTTTCTTGTTTTGTGAACAATTTATTTTCATACAATTTACTTATTTTGCGGGGGCAAAAATCGCCTCATTTTCTTGTTTTGTGAACCATTATAATTTTTTTTAAATGGTGTAAATATATGTATATAGGGTTAAATGTATTAAGTTGTTTATTTTTTATCCAGCTCACTGCGCCCTATGCTTTTTTTGAATTTTTAAATTATGAATAGCAGGATTGTTGTATGAGAAGCAGGTCCCTAAACCACCTAGGCAACTTCCAGTTTGTGTCGGTGTAAAAAACTGGTGGCGTCCAATCGAACCTATTACGGCTAACTGAGCTGAGGGCTAATTTGCACGCGCTCTACTACACCTGGCTTCACACAGAACACCCTGTTGTTTCTGTGTCTTTCTCTAGAGTACCTTTCGGAGTTTTTTTTTAATGTTCTTTCCAAACTTTAAGCGGTAAGTACTTGGTCAATGATACTCATCATAGTATCATTGACAGTTTAAAACTAAACACTTTTTGTTGAACAAAGTGCGTCGCAAACCTGTTCTGTGCCTTCGGGCTAACAACTGAAAGAATTAAATAATAGTGGCATATTTTCGTTGATGCATCAGGATAGGTACCTACCATTTCAAAGAGGCCCATCGATAAAAGGATATTTTTTACACACCCCCAAAATCCATCGGAAATAGTGGTACCAATAGAGCACATAATCTACTTAATAACGACGTCTCAGTTTCGATAGTTACATGACGTCTTTGGGTCGTCGATAAAATCACGTCACATCCACGTCGTTTATTGGTGGCCTGACCTCAGTGACCAAAAATAACGTCGCTGCGACGTCAAAACGACGACAGCATGCTACTGGGGATAGGCGTTTTTCAGCGTTTACCGGTTAACAAACCGGTTGCAATCGGAAAAAGCTCTACCACAACCGCCTCTACGAAAGACGGTTGAGGTTGTAGACGTATTCAAAATCAAATCAAATCAAATCAAATCAAAAGTCTATATTTGTCCATTATAAAACTAAGTATCACAAACAGACAGTAACATGTATTGTAAGTGTAAACAGTACGTTTGCCCATTGGGCGTAGGACGTGTCATAAAAGGCTACAAGTATAAATAGGATACGTACAAACAAATAAAGTATAAATAAATTTTAAAATACAATTAAAACTACAAAGTATAGTAATAAAATAAAACACATTAGCGCCATGATTACAGACTGTCCTCAAAGAAATCCTCCAAAGTGTAGTAGGCCTTCGAAACCAAGTGTGCCTTCAGGGCATCAACATGTTTCTCTCTAATTGCAATGGGAATTTTCTTGAAAATTTTTATAGGGTATGAGTGAACATTTTCTTGGATATAAGTAAAATTACACTTCATATCTTTTAGATTTTATTTGTGACGAGTGGGGTGGTGGTGATCTCTATTACAGTTTCTAAACAAATTAATGTTTTGTTTAACAAAGATCACAGTCTCGTAGATGTACAATGACTGAAGAGTGAAGATTTTTGTTTCAATAAATTTAGGTCTGCATGATTCGATTGATTTTAAATTATAAATATTTCTGATGCATCTCTTCTGCAGCAGGAATACTCTGTCCGCCCCCGCCCCCTTTCCCAGAAAATGATGCTGTACCTCAAGCGCGAGTGTATGTACGCATGATATGCCACGATCGCTGTCTCAACGTTTATGTTAGATGCAAGGATTTTTAAGGCATAACAATATCCCGCAATCGTCCCGGCTAATTTATCCGTATTGCATCGCCAGTCCAATCTGTGATCCACCTCTATTCCCAGAAACGTTGCCGAAGATACTGTCTCGAGAGATCTCATGTCGCTCCGATATGTATTCCCAGCGTGATCGATTCTATAATTGAATTTAATTAGTTTTTGTTTTTTCTACATTTAATAGAAGGTTGTTTGCAGAAAACCAACTCTCAAGGACACTGAGGGTATCAAAATTTTTTCACCGTCACTTTCTTTGGAATCAATTGAGAGAATATGACAGATGTCATCTGCAAAACCGAATAGTGTTTGGCGTTATCGAATGTAGTTCGTTAGTATATATGATGTAGAGAAGGGGTCCAAGAATTGAATCCTGTGGTACACCCCTCTTAACAGTTTCTAGTTAGTCGCGGCAATGAAGCACTAAAACAGCCAAAATCTCAGAATTTTTTGCACTAAGACGGATCGGAATGCGGTTTTTTGCATTCGCTTCCAAAAATTATTTGTAAAAAATGTACCTACTTCGTATCTTATACAAACCGGAAATTGCATTGCTGCAGTCAAAAATGAATTCACAAAAATGCATTTTTGAATTCGCTTTAAGAAAATTAAATAACTTTCTTAATAAGACTCAGAATTGGCTCAAACCGGGTTCCCGGGGGTTTTCGAGGTCGCTGATCACGATTATGATGTTCTAGTTGAACCACAGCCGACCTGGAGCTCAGGATCGCTGATGAACGTCATCTCCGTGGGACTCTCCCAAAATTCACGCGGGGAAGGAGAGAAACTCGGCGCCCTGGGTTTTTTTGGGTTGCTGAATTCAAATATGGCATCGGCGAACACCCCCCGGACACCTGGTGCGCCGGAACCTGGACGTGGACGTCATCTCCGAGGTTTTTCCAGACACGATCGCTAAAGACAAACCGAAAATCGTTATGGGGGGTTTTTTCGGGGCGCTGAATCCAAATTTCTCATCGAAAACGACCCCCCGAACACCTGGTGCACCGGAATCTGGACGCGATCGTCATCTCCGAGGTTTTTCCAGACACGATCGCTAAAGACAAACCGAAAATCGTTATGTGGGGTTTTTTTCGGGGCGCTGAATCCAAATTTCTCATCGAAAACGACCCCCCGAACACCTGGTGCATCGGAATCTGGACGCGATCGTCATCTCCGAGGGTTTTCCAGACACGATCGCTAAAGACAAAACGAAAATCGTTATGGGGGTTTTTTTGGGGCGCTGAATCCAAATTTCTCATCGAAAACGACCCCCCGAACACCTGGTGCATCGGAATCTGGACGCGATCGTCATCTCCGAGGGTTTTCCAGATACGATCGCTAAAGACAAAACGAAAATCGTTATGGGGGGTTTTTTGGGGTGCTGAATCCAAATTTCTCATCGAAAACGACCCCCCGAACACCTGGTGCACCGGAATCTGGACGCGATCGTCATCTCCGAGGTTTTTCCAGACACGATCGCTAAAGACAAACCGAAAATCGTTATGGGGGTTTTTTTCGGGGCGCTGAATCCAAATTTCTCATCGAAAACGACCCCCCGAACACCTGGTGCATCGGAATCTGGACGCGATCGTCATCTCCGAGGGTTTTCCAGACACGATCGCTAAAGACAAAACGAAAATCGTTATGGGGGGTTTTTTGGGGCGCTAAATCCAAATTTCTCATCGAAAACGACCCCCCGAACACCTGGTGCATCGGAATCTGGATACGATCGTCATCTCCGAGGGTTTTCCTGATACGATCGCTAAAGACAAAACGAAAATCGTTATGGGGGGTTTTTTGGGGCGCTGAATCCAAATTTCTCATCGAAAACGACCCCCCGAACACCTGGTGCACCGGAATCTGGACGCGATCGTCATCTCCGAGGGTTTTCCAGACACGATCGCTAAAGACAAAACGAAAATCGTTATGGGGTTTTTTTTGGGGCGCTGAATCCAAATTTCTCATCGAAAACGACCCACCGAACACCTGGTGCACCGGAATCTGGACGCGATCGTCATCTCCGAGGGTTTTCCAGACACGATCGCTAAAGACAAAACGAAAATCCAAAAAAAAAACCATAACGATTTTTGGTTTGTCTTTAGCGATCGTGTCTGGAAAACCCTCGGAGATGACGATCGCGTCCAGATTCCGGTGCACCAGGTGTTCGGGGGTCGTTTTCGACGTGAAATTTGGATTCAGCGCCCCAAAAAACCCCCCATAACGATTTTCGTTTTGTCTTTAGCGATCGTGTCTGGAAAACCCTCGGAGATGACGTCCGCGTCCAGATTCCGGTGCACCAGGTGTTCGGGGGGTCGCTTTCGACGTGAAATTTGGATTCAGCGCCCCAAAAAACCCCCCCATAACGATCTTCGTTTTGTCTTTAGCGATCGTGTCTGGGAAACCCTCGGAGATGACGATCGCGTCCAGATTCCGGTGCACCAGGTGTTCGGGGGGTCGTTTTCGATGAGAAATTTGGATTCAGCGCCCCGAAAAAAACCCCCATAACGATTTTCGGTTTGTCTTTAGCGATCGTGTCTGGAAAAACCTCGGGGATGACGTCCACGTCCAGGTTCCGGCGCACCAGGTGTCCGGGGGGTGTTCGCCGATGCCATATTTGAATTCAGCAACCCAAAAAACCCCCGGGCGCCGAGTTTCTCTCTTTCCCCGCGTGAATGTTGGGAGAGTCCCACGGAGATGACGTTCATCAGCGATCCTGAGCTCCAGGTCGGCTGTGGGTCAACTAGAACATCATAATCGTGATCAGCGACCTCGAAAACCTCCGGAAACCCGGTTTGAGCCAATTCTGAGTCTTATTAAGAAAGTTATTTAATTTTCTTAAAGCGAATTCAAAAAATGCATTTTTGTGAATTCAATTTTGACTGCAGCAATGCAATTTCCGGTTTGTATAAGATACAAAGTAGGTACATTTTTTACAAATAATTTTTGGAAGCAAATGCAAAAAACCGCATTCCGATCCGTCTTAGTGCAAAAAATTCCGAGGTTGAGTGCTTCATTGCCGCGACTAAGTTGAGATGTTATACGAAGACCTGTTTTGTCCGATGCAATGACACACTGTTGGCGATCTTTCAGATAAGATTGTACTAATTCGTTTGCCCTACCCCTAACTCCACATTTCTCCAGTTTCAGGAGAAGCACCTTGTGGTCAACACTGTCAAAAGCCTTTGACAGGTCCAGACACATGGCCACTGTGGACTTTCCTGCATTCGAAGATTCAAGCACTCTATATAAAGCCTGATAGACAACTCTAATTGTGGATTTTTTTCGCCGAAATCCGTTTTGAAAGTCTGACAGGAGGCCCTCCCCTCCAAAAATGAGACCAACCTCTCATTCATATCCTTTTCAAAGATTTTGCTCATGTCGTTTAATAAAGCTATTGGTTTATAATTTTTTATTGTGTTTTTACCACCTTTCTTGTGTATTGGTTTTATCAGAGCCGTTTTTAATATGGATGGAAATATACCAGTAGTAAACATTAAGTTTATCATATACCTACGTTAAGGGAGAGAGGACTTCTGCAGAAGCATATTTTATTACATGAACTGGCACATTATCTTGCCCTACAGATTTTTTGTTTTTTAGTCCTATTATATTCAGCACTTCTGAAGAATCTACCGGATTCAGATATATGGTCCTGTCATGACTTTCAATATTCTGTGAAACTGTTTTATAGTCTATGTCTAGTTGTGGACACATATGCAGATAGAATTTATTGATACTGTCTAGCACTTCTATGTCAGTTTGTTCAGGAGTTTGTTTTAAGTTTTCAATAATGAAATCTTTTTCTTACGGGTTTTGCCTGTATATTTTCCTACCAAGTTCCAGACTGCCTTTGCTGGACAGTGTGAGTTTTGTGTATAAGATTTCTCGTGATTTTTTTTGGCCTGTTTTACTACCGATTTAAAGATTTTTGTGTAGGTTTTATATCTCTCTGCTGAGATGCCCCCCTCAACCTTTTTTTGTATAATTTTCGTTTTGCTTTTGATGAAGTTTTTATACCCTGCGTGATCCAGGCTTTTGTTTTATACGTTGGGTACTTTTTGTATGTTTTTAAAGTAAATATCAAACTGAAGACACCATGGAACCTCTCAAAAAAGCTATTATACGCCTGGTCTACCTCTCCTGATAGATAAACTGCGCCCCAATCCACCTGTTGTAATTCCTCCTTGAATTGCCGCATTTTTGGTTTAGAAAAAATTCGCGTATTTTGAGGAACGGCACCAATCCCCCTAGCCCGGGGCATAAAGACGTCCAGAATCTGTCCCTCGTGATCCGAGAGTGCAGTGCTAATTATTTGTCCCTTGCTTTCATTTGAAGAATTTATAAAAATCTTATCAAGTCAAGTTTCTGTATTTACGGTAATTCTAGTAGATTAAAAAATAGTTTGCAACATGTCGAAGCTCAATAGTAAGTCCCTAAACTTTCTAATATAGACTGAATCGTGAAACAGATTGATGCTAAAATTACCACAGAGCATATAAGTGTAATTTTTAAAGAGAGTAAAGACTTGATTTAAAATATAATTCGATTGACGAAAATTAGGTTTCCATTTTTTTCATTTTCTCTTAATAAATAGTCCTAAAAATGTAAAAAACATATGTATTTTTTGTTTTTAATTATCTGTAGAAATAAAAAAGTTATCGTCCTTCAAAGTCTGAGATGCTACGCTCACGTTGGCTGAGGCTCGATGACGTCAATCGACACCACGCCGTCAACAGCGGAATAGGCGCCCGTTTAATCTTTAGTGTTATTCTTACCGGACAGGATACAATCATAGATACAATGCATGAAAGTAAACACGCGAAAGCAGCAGCGGGCCCCTAGCCCGGCGACCATGGGGCGACAGAGTTCTGTATTTTGACGTCACGGTCGATAAAAGCCGCGCGCGAAGTTATTAAATAAGAAATTGAATAAGTTCGTCAATTTTGAAGATATCGAGATAATTTTTTTTTGTTTGACAAGTTAAGTGAAAGACTATTAAATGATGTTGAAGTTACTCGATATTTCTGACATAGGAAACCTCCTAATTGAATCTATTCGGATAGGTTTAGGAATTTCGATCGAAATACGTAATTAAATGAAGAAAGGTAGTAGAAAAGGAGTAAATAACATTGAAGTGTCATAAAATGATCCGGATCGATCCAGTGAATTGAATACGAGACAGGGCCCCTACTCCGGGAGGTTATAGTTTTCTATAAACGAAACAAAGCGATCGTGTTGTTTTTGTCTACCGAGCATTTGACAGCGAACGTAAAACAGAACGAAAAAATATCGCTTTGTCCCAACAAATAGAATTCTACGACCTCGCGGTGTCCTACTGCTGAGGCGTATTAATAGATCTATTCGTTTGGGTAGCAAGATACTGCACTAACACAACCTTTTTTTTGTTTCTAGAAGACACCCATTAAAAACAATCAATTTACGTTAATGCAATTTTGTACAACACAAACGAATAAACCAAAAATGACCAGGATCAATTCAATTTTTGTAAATCCAAAAAAGGTATGTTCGATAGTGTGGCACGAAACTGCACTAATCTACACGTTTAGGTTTGTTCTCCTGTGTTGCATGAACCTGCACTAATCTGCACTGATTTTTTTGCTAATGGTTATCTCCCACAAATAAAAAAAAGAAGTGCAGGTCAGTGCAACACAAAAGAACAAACCTTTCATGTTGCACACAACTGCACTAACCTACAGTTTTTTTTATTTGTGGGAGATATCCATTGGAAAAAAAATCAATGCAGGTTGGTGCAAATTGTGTAATACAAAAGGACAAACCTTTTGTGTTGAAACTGCAGTAACTTGCACAGATTTTTTTCTAACTGATGTCTTCTTACATAAAAAAAATGTAGGTTAGTGCAGTTTCGTGCAACACAAATTGACAGATCTTATGTTGCCCTATTCGACTTTTTTAAGTTTAAAAAGAAGATTAATCCCACAAAACAGATTTAAAAAAAATATTGAAATTACCCTTGTAATTTTCTTTATGAAACTTTTCTAGTTTTATAAATTATCAGGAAATAAAAATGAACAAAAGTATTGATATAAATTGATGTAAACTTATATTTTAAAAAATCCTAGAACATATTTTATTTATGTAAAAGTAACAAATTTCCATTTATAAAATATTTCAACATGTATGTCACCAGTAGGTAGGTACTAACGTACCTGTTGGGAAAATCCAACTATTTACTCAATTTTTATAATTCTATTTTTTACGTGTTAATAAATATTAATAATAACCAAGCAGGTATAAAATCCCTTTTCAAATGAAATACGTTTAAACTCGCCTCACATGTAAATTTAACGGCTTAAGAAACGCGCAGTTGTCGGCGAAATACAAAAAGAGTGTCGGTTAAAATAAATTTCATTCTTCTAACGCACCGACTAGCTGTCGGTGCCTATCAAAGCTTCAGCTCCCGTCAAAAATGTCTTATCCGTTAGTTTATTACTGCAACGTTCTACAGTTGTGGTTTCCTTTAAATGCAGAATATGGCTGATGACTGCGACTGCCCACTTAACCCCTCTAGCTCTTCACTTCGTGGCACTAGAGTGGTAGCTCAGCCTTTTCGACAACTCCCCGCGACGGGAGGTTCTTCTCTCAGTAAAATCTAGCGCCCGGAGTTGAAACAACTCACTTCTTCAAGTACTATCACAAAGAAAGGTGTGTCGCATCCCTTGATGCGGCACAGAAAAGCGAAAGTCTTGTGGACAAAGTCCAGCGGGCAATGTATTAGTGGGGGAAAAGTTCTCCCTTTATTTCTTCGAGGCCTAGTGCTCTAAACGTTTTAATGAATAACACAAATTAAGTATATTAGTGTGGGAAAAGTCCTCCCTTTATTTCTTCGAGGCCTAGTGCTCTAAACGTCTTAATGAATATCACAAATTAAGTGTACCTGTGTGGGTGAATTCCCAATGTTTCTTTGGACATAATCTTATACTTCAGTTTACAAGATAACCAAACAGTCGCAATGAATGCAAAGTAATAACATCTCGTGACACCAGAAAATTACCAAAATGTCAAGTACCAGAGTAATAACCAATAGCGTGAAAAATATCGATAATTTAAAGTAATAATAATAAATGTGTAACTTGTTTAGTGAAATCAAAGTCTTTCAGTTATGAAGTCACGGCTGCATGAGGCCGTGCATTGGATAACAAACGAATCAGTTCCCTATGGAAAAGTAATGCAGTAAGTGGAGGTAAGGTTTAGACTAGAGCCTGTACTATCCATTTTGGTCCTTCGAACCGGACAAGTTGTCCTTATATTTTGGTCCGTCGAAACGGAAAATTCATCCAACTTGATTGTTTCAAGCCAGGGAAACTGTTCATTCATGTGAAAATGCATAAACATCACTTAAAGAAAAAATAGAGACTTTCATGTAAGTTCAAAACCCAAAAACATTTTATTTAAACAAGTTCGTAACATCAAATTTCATAAAAATAATAAATTAAAAAAACTTTCTGATCATCTGTCAAACTGACAGCTCCCGTCAAAACATCATCTGTCAGAGTGACAGCATCTGTCAAAGTGACAACTAAAGAAAAACAATAACTTTCTCATAAAGTAAGTGCCGTCGGATATTAAAATCAATTTACTTTTGCTGTCTGAAACTTTAAGTGCCGTCTAAATGTCAGTTTTCGGTTTTAAACCAGTGTTTTTCAAATTGACAAATTAAAAGCAAGTGTCTTTTCGGTGTTTTAGTAAATATTGTTTGTTTACAAATATATTTCAAGTGTCTTTATTCAAATTTAAATGATTTACACAGGTAAAAAAGCCTAGCAAAAGATGAACACATTTTAAAAGTAATATTTTTTTAATTTTATGTGATTTTTCTAATAAATACAAATATTTTTGACTAAAGTCTATTTGTTTGGACGATAGACCGATGTAAATATTAACCCTACACGTCATAGTCTGACGATCTCGTCGAGCCTCCACCAGCTTCCTATTCGTATTGGCCGACCGGACATTAAATTGAAAGAGGCGTGTCAGAAAGCTATCCGCGGTATTTCGCAGGATTGTAATTAGGCTGTCTAGTGAAAAAGGCTATTCGACTTTCTTTCGAGTTTTGACTTGTTTTATAGTTTTAATTTTTTGCGTTGATTTTTAATCGCTTTTTGTTTGTTCGGTTGTCAAGGCTGGCAATTATTTAAGTTTTTATTTAATTATAAACAGTTTTGCAGTTTAAAGTTTTCCTTCTCATTCTCAATGCGGCCCTGTTCAATTTCACCGTTTGAACCGATCACTTGTAGGCAGCGTGCATCTGTTTATATTCGGTCTATCGTCCAAACAAATAGACTTTAGTTCACTTTTTGTTGGACTGTTACCTTGAGTACAAAGTGTACTAAAAACTGTGCAAAATTGATAAAATGTTGTAGTCCAGTGTATTTCAAAATATTTATTTCGTCTTTTGGATAATTTTTGTAGAACAATCGAAGTGTTTTTGCAAGATCAATCTAAACTTTTATAATTACATTCATACTGTGTTCTGTAAAAGTGTTCAAAAATTATATATTTGTTTTTTTTAAAGGTATTTCAATTTCATAAAGTATACTTAGGCATTAGATGCCAGGTAAGTGAATTTGGCGGATTGTCAACTTGACATTTATGATTTGTTTTCTGTAAAACATATAAAAATTGTGTTTTTTATTGATAACATTTGGAAAATTAGTGTTGTTTTTTCTGATTGATAATATTTGATTTGATTTTTCTATGTGGTAGTGTATACAAATAGTACCTACTAATTGTCATTATTGTTGATTTTTATTCATAAAAACACATAGGGGTTTACTTTGACATTTAGGTACATACCTACTTGTTTCGTAAACAGTTTTTATTGTACTGGCTGTCCCAAAAATAAAAATATTTATACATTTCAATATTTATTTTTAAATAAACATTTTTCTGCGTTTCTAATTAAAAACTAGAATACCGGGTGTGATCAAAAAATAATTAATATTGTTTAAATTTCTTTTAAACTAATTTAAAATATTTTTACTGTATAAAAATGGATTTAGACACTCTAAAAAATTCTCGCAAAAGTGCAAAAGCTTCAATTACTCGTGTCAAAAATTGGGTTGAGTTAAATAAAGATAATCCAACCGAATTCAAACAATTTCAATCGCGAGAGGAAATATTAAGAAAGGCTTTCGAAAAATACTCTGATGCTCAAGATAGCATAGAGAATTTAGACCCAAGGTACACCGAGGATAGAGACGATGTAGAAGATAAATACTGTTCAACTATAGGGACAATTACCGAATGTGTACAAAAATACTCTTCAACAGCCAATGCGCAGAGTAGGCCGTCTAGCCCAGTTCAGGTGCCAAGTACACCTAATTTTAAATTACCGGATTTGAAAATAACGCCTTTTGATGGGCAAATCTCAGAATTTAAATCATTTATGGAATTATTTTCAGCATTAGTTATTAACTATTCAGGTTTAACGGATATTCAGAGATTTGCTTATTTGAAATCTGCACTAAGAGGCGAAGCATTAAAATTAGTTGATTCATTGGAGGTAATAGGGGACAATTTTCAAGTTGCCATTAACATTTTAAAAAAAGATATGAAAATTTAACTTGTGTAATAAATAGTTATCTTAATAATATTTTTGATATACCACCCATAACAAAATGTACTTCTGTGACGTTACGAGATTTTATTGCAAATTTAAGAAAGAATATTGAAGCACTTAAAAAATTTAAACTTGATGATAAAGAACTTTGTGAATATCTGTTAGTTTTCATGTTCCAGAAAAGAATAGATTTTGGTACAAGACGAGCTTTTGAATTAGATCGTGACCTTGACGAGTTACCCGCGTTGGAAGATTTTTTCGAATTTTTGGAAAAAAGATGTATTGTATACGAAAATTTGTCAAGTGGTGAATCATTCACCAAAAAACGCTAGAAGTTTTTTACACGCGGGTCAACAACCAAACGAACAGGTTCAAGGCGAATCGCGACCTTCACCAAAAAACACTAGAAGTTCTTTACATACGAGTCAACAACCAAACGAACAGGTTCAAGGCGAATCGCGACATTAACCAACAAATGCTAGAATTTCTTTACATACAAATCTCCAACTAAATAGACAAGTTAAAGTTAAAAATTGCGTAGTTTGTCGCGTTTCAGGACATAGAATTTATTCGTGTCCAAAGTTCTCACAGCTTTCTCATATCGGAAAAAATAAATTTATAAAGTCAAAACATTTATGTTACAATTGTTTAGGTCATCACAAATTTCAGGACTGCGGGTCCACTCAAAAATGTAAAATCTGTAATGAAAAACATCACACTTTTTTACATCAAAATCCAGGATTTAAGAATAATGTACAGGGTGTGCAAAATTCTCGAAATACACAATTTCAAAACATAAAATCTCCAACTCAAAATAATTCATTGTCCACTTCATTAAACAATCAAAATTCCAATATGAATGCTAATAACTCTCAAAACTCACAAAATTTCGCACCAAGTAATCGAAATCGTGGTTTTCAAAAATCTCAGTCTGCTAATGAGCAAGCAGCACCTAATGCAAACAAATCCATTTCACTCTCAGCGCTTTCAACTAGAGAATCGCAAGTGCTCCTAGCGAAAGCAAAAGTTACTTTGTATTCAAAGCAAGGTAACCCCGTTAATGCAAAAGTTATGTTGGACAGTGGACGCCAAAGTTCTTTCATTACACAAAGTTTAGTAAACAAACTTCAATGTACCCCTTACCGGAAAGCTTTAAATATTTCAGGCGTTTCTCAAAATAGTATCCTGTCTAATAAAATGGCGGATGTGTGCATTCATTCTAAAAAGGACGATAGTAAAAGATTCTTAGTTTCTTGCGTATTGTTGGACAACATAACCTATAAACTTCCACAAGCGCCGATTCAAGCAAATAAATTGCAAATTCCAGAAGAAATCGCTGCTGACCTTGCTGACCCTAGCTTTTTCGTTTCGTCAGATATTGACATGCTTCTCGGTGCAGACCTTTTCTATTCTGTTATGACCACAGGTGTCCATAGTTTGGGAAATGGATTTCCCACCCTACTTAATACTCATTTAGGCTGGATAATATCTGGCAACGTTCCTTCACGATTCATGTCATTTTCTGAAAACATTAAAGTTTTTCAGTCTCATACCCAAAACAGACATTCAAAACAAGACTCTCAATGGCGTAACAGGCCATCTCATTCTTAAAGTACCTTGAACTTCAAACTGTCACCTGCGAAACAAATTTCGCCCCCTTTGTTGCCGCTCGAGTAACAAAGCCCCGTCTTATGAAAAAGACTTCTTTCGCTTCAAAAGCACCTCTCCTTTTAATGTTACGTAGATGACATTTTCTATACTTGTGACAGTTATGAAGTCATTGTTAAAAAAAACTTTTCTCGCACTCTCCGGGTCAAAGAACCCCCATTAAGGCTGCAAAGCCTTCCCTTACTCCCTCTGGCCAACAGAACCAGAAGAGGGTCTTATTCGGGTCAGGTCCAGTGGCGGCTCGTGAGTTTTTCAGCAGGGTCGGCAAAATTTTAATCTGACAAACTCGAGGATTTACTGTGTTTTTGCCCCTCAGAAAGTATGAAAAAATATATATATTTTTTTCATATGTGTCATCATAGGAGCAATAGGTTTTTAAGGCCTAAGTTTGTAAAATTTTTGTTTATGAATTTTGTGTTTTTTTTTAATTTTATTTTTTTGCTTTTTAGCTACATATAATGCAAACAAAAAAGGTGATCTTAAATGAAGATTACGTTGACCTTAATAGGTAAAACAATGCAAAGTCTTGAGATAAAAGTTAATTGACAATATCTTTACTTTTGATAATACTTACAATTTAAGCTGCATCCAAAGCGTTTCCCTCCATTTTTTAAACACTTACGCTGTTACTTTACCAAATTTTTCGAGCAGGCAAAAAATTACTTAAAATGTTTAAAGTGAAAGGTACACAAAGTACGGCACAGCACAAGACAGTAAGACACAATATCTAATTTACTTAGGCACTTAATCAAGTACTAAGGAAAATGCCGAAAATGGTACTGAAAGTATGCCTAAAATTTGCGAAAAACAGTAATCAATACTAATCAATTCACCCAGTCACTACTGTCAGAGTGTCACTCTTCACCCTTATCGAAACGAATTTCCGCAGTTGTCGATATCGCATCATCCTCTGGTTCTTTTGACCGTTGAAAATATAATTTTAAGAAAATAAACATTAAAAATCTAAACCACATCACAATAAAACATTCAATAATATACACTACGTATTAAATTGCAATTAAATTCATATTTTCCATTATTCCACAAGTACAAAGAAGTTTTATTAACTTGATTGTATTGTATTAAGACCCAAATAAATTTTCCATGGATGAAAAAGTGCACAAATCGGCAACATGCGGCAAAACCAAGTCTGCCGCAAAGCACAATTTGAAACCCGGTGTTAAATCTGTTAATTTTATTATTATTGTATGTTTGGTTGCCTGTTTCGCTAGCTCTTTTCGGCGGCTTGCCTCAGTAGCCGTTTCCTAATCTGTGAGAAGACCTGCTATTATTACTTTCGGCCGTAGTCATTGCCTAATATGGAGATGACCGACCGGTTAAAGAGTAAATAAGTTTGTAAATAGAAATCAACAGGTGAATTAAAAGCTAAATAATTGAACCATTAGTTTTAAAAAATAGTTAAAATTAAAAATAGTTTAAATATTGAATAAGAGATTCATTACTGAATATTTTTCTATTTTGTTGGGTCGGCACTGCCGACCTTGCCGCCCCTGGCGAGCCGCCACTGTTAGAACCCACCTTATTCGGGTCATCAGACCCACCTTATTTTAGGCTATAGGTCTACCTTTGGGAAAAGTCCCACCTTATTTTAGGCTAAAGATCTACTCTTGGGAATAGTCCCACCCTATGCGGGTCATCAGAACCCACCTTATTCGGGTCATCAGAACCCACCTTAGTCGGATCATCAAAACCCACCTCTCGGGTCATAGTACCTCCCTTATCTCAATACTTCTTCTGGTCATCAGTGCTAGATGAAAGTCACCTCTCGGGTCATAGTATCTCCCTTATCTCAATACTTCTTCTGGCCATCAGTGCTAGATGAAAGCCACCTCTCGGGTCATAGTACCTCACTTATCTCAATACTTCTTCTGGCCGTCAGTGCTAGATGAAAGTCACCTCTCGGGTCATAGTACCTCCCTTATCTCAATACTTCTTCTGGCCATCAGTGCTAGATGAAAGTCACCTCTCGGGTCATAGTACCTCCCTTATATCAATACTTCTTCTGGCCATCAGTGCTAGATGAAAGTCACCTCTCGGGTCATTTGACCTCCCTTATCTCAATACTTCTTCTGGCCGTTAGTGCCAAATGAAAGTTACCTCAGTTGGGTCTTAGTAACCCCCTTATCCCAATACTTCTTCCGGCCGTCAGTGCCAGATGAAAGTTACTTCATTTGGGTTATCAGAACCCTCCTCAAAATTCTTATGCGTACGTGAGCAAACTCAACCGTTTACAACCTTTTCCTTGATTTTGAAGCCAGAAGCCTTCAACGGGGGGGGGGGGGGGGGATATGTTGGGACAACCCAACTATTTACTCAATTTTTATAATACTATTTTTTACGTGTTAATAAATATTAATAATAACCAAGCAGGTATAAAATCCCTTTTCAAATCAAATACGTTTAAACTCGCCTCACATGCAAATTTAACCGCTTAAGAAACGCGCAGTTATCGGCGAAATACAAAAAGAGTGTCGGCTAAAATAAATTTCGTTCTTCTATCGCACCGACTAGCTGTCGGTGCCTATCAAAGCTTCAGCTCCCGTCAAAAATGTCTTATCCGTTAGTTTATTACTGCAACGTTCTACAGTTGCGGTTTCCTGGAAATGCAGAATATGGCTGATGACTGCGACTGCCCACTTAACCCTTCTAGCTCTTCACTTCGTGGCACTAGAGTGGTAGCTCAGCCTTTTCGTAATGGCTGCCTGGCCGGCGATAGGTTGGGTAGCTTGACAACTCCCCGCGACGGGAGGTTCTTCTCTCAGTAAAATCTAGCGCCCGGAGTTGAAACAACTCACTTCTTCAAGTACTATCACAAAGAAAGGTGTGTCGCATCCCTTGATGCGGCACAGAAAGCGAAAGTCTTGTGGTTAAAGTCCAGCGGGCTATGTATTAGTGGGGGAAAAGTTGTCCCTTTATTTCTTCTTTATGAATAGCACAAATTAAGTGTACCTGTGTGGGTGAAATCCCAATGTTTCTTTAGACATAATCTTATACTTCAGTTTACAAGATAACCAAACAGTCGTAATGAATGCAAAGTAATAACATCTCGTGCCACCAGAAAATTACCAAAATGTCAAGTACCAGAGTAATAACCAATAGTGTGAAAAATATCGATAATTTAAAGTAATAATAATAAATGTGTAATTTGTTTAGTGAAATCAAAGTCTTTCATTTATGAAGTCACGGCTGCATGAGACCGTGCATTGGATAGCAAACGAATCAGTTCCCTATGGAAAAGTAATGCAGTAAGTGGAGGTAAGGTTTAGACTAGAGCCTGTACTATCCAGTACCTATATTATTTTGAGCCAATCTTCACATTACATCTTTGATATATTCTCTGTGACTTATCTGTAACCTGTAACAAAAGAAAATGGAACAGATAATAACATGTAAAAGTATACGTACATGATTACATAATAATCTTAATAAAAGCACTATGCACAACAACACAGGTAAATAACGTGTTCATAGCTATTTCATTCTTAAAAGTAACAATATGATTCACATGAGTATGATAAAAATAGTTAAGTAAATGTGTAACAGAAAAATCTTCAATCTCGGAATCTGTAATCACGAGCAAAAAGTTTATTAAATGAGAAATATTTTACTTCGAACTTAATTTTGAATGAATTGGTGGTGGACTAAATGAACACTCTACACTCTACAGTTTAAGCGTGCCACATAGTTACAAAAATTTTATTTGTGATCTGTACTACCAGTAATGTGGTTAATAAATTAACCATTATACTTACCCACAGTGCCGTAGCTAGGCTAAATTTGACTGAAGGCAAGCCAGGAATTTTGCACCCCTATAACAAGACCTAATTAGCTTATATACCATATATAGTTTTTCTATTTGGTGCAACTTGCCACAAGCGCCCATGCAAGGAACTAGTCTGCCTACACCTAGCTACGGCACTGCTTACCCAGACAAAAATGTTTTGTCAGATGCACTGGACAAAAAAATATAGTATGCATGTTAGCTATTATGGGTAAAGGGTAAACAAAGAACTTGAGGCAAAAATAGGAAACAAAATTGTACTCAAAAATTGTATAACATAAGTAGTAAGTGATAGAATATTAATGACAATATTTTACCTTATCAAGAAAATACCAACAAACTTACAAATTTTTCCCCTGGTATTTCACCGAATATTGTGGCTAGGATAATCTCTCAAATAACATCCATTTAGGGCTCCATTCCTTACATGTAGGTTTACCAAGTCTAAGGAAATACATATGTATGTTTATGATATTTGTGTGCCTTATCTTTCATTAAAAGTCTGGTTTTTAGGGTTAGGAATTCATATTCGTTAGAAAAAATACAATCCTATTTCCGTGTACCTAAAACAAGCACGTAAATGGATAATGACAAAAGGATAGTGTTTAAGGAAGCTGAAAAGCAGCAAATTTTTTATGCAAAGCATTTTAACACAGATTTTAATAATTACTTAATAGAAAAATTATAAAAATTTTGCCAGCGTTTATGGTTCAAACGTCATGCTACTTACCTTAAAAACTATATATTTAGAAGTTTATATTCTTCTATTTATGTGTAAGTTTTCTATTCGCCTTGCCTATTTTCCCATTTTAACATACAAAAATATTTTCTTTGATACAAAATAACTTCGCTTTACAAGAAATACAAAACGCTTTGTTGACATTAAAATCTGACGTTTATCGTTCGACTTTTTCCGATGTGATGCGATTAGATCCGAATCGGGGATCGGCGCGGAAATTTGAATCGAAGCAGGCCGGTATTTAATACTGGAACCCAATTTAAGACGGGAATTTGATCGCTCAAAATCTGACTAAAATTAACCGTCAAAAATAAGTGAAAATTACTCCCTTATATATTTTGTAGATGGCACCTACAATAGTATTTTATAAAATTATTTGGAAATTGAATTTTACAGGTATTTTATGGCTACTTTGGTTACTGATTGACAGATGGCGCTCGGCTCGCACGTGCAAATTAAAATAAATCCATGCAAATTAATAAATTTGGGATCATATTATACCGTGTACCAAATAAAATACGAGTGTGATTCAAGGTTTTCATTTACTATAATAATATGATCAGAAATTAGTTTTAAGTGTACTTTTTATGCTTTTTCAAACAAGTCCAAATAATATTTTGGTAGGAATCGTTCATTTACTACTGATTATCTTTTTTTACGCATTATTTCTAAGATTATTTCATATTTCTGAGATTATTTCATTTCGTGCACGAAAAGAAATATCCATTATGTAGGTATAAGGGTTATTACAAGCAAAACAATACATTTTGTGTTGTGGGGTCATATAATCGGTTAATTTTGGCCGCCGTTAAATATGTCGCCAAATAAATAATTTTTATATTTAGCAGAACTCATCAGTAAAGCTTTTGCAAACGATGGGGATTCCAGGGACGGCTCTAACCTAGCTATAAATAAATGTAGGATCCGATTTGAAAATAAAATACAAATATTTATTTACTCACATTGTGTAATTTGAAAATGCGAAATACGAAAATACTTTGGTTAAAGCAATACAACATACAGGGGGTGTCTAAAAAGTCTTAGTATGGGTAAATATCTTTGCTATTAATAAAGATAGAGACTCCAAATTTTAGTTGTATCTTATTGGTTAATAAATCTACTTTTCTACGTAATTTTACTTTTTCAACACCCTTGGGAAGGCGGGGGGTGACGCTAGGGAGTTGAGGTCAAAAATTTCGAATGCAAACCTATGCCGTGTCGTCCCTTCTTTTAAAAGTCTTCAAAAAAGAAATATTTTACAGCAAACCCCGTATTTTAATTCATTTTTAAATGGCAAGCCTATCAAAATTATACATCGTAAATCGTATAGTCGACCGTTAGTCGACCTCTTGTGCCATACAGTACCAGTCCGCGCGCACATTTATTTTTTGTTTTGTAGGGCACTCTTTCTAACTTTTTTCTGACTTTTTCGACTTCATTTGTCGTTTTTATATTTTTCGTGTTGTGCCATCTGCGAAGTAGACCAAAATGCGTACCACGCGCAAACCGAGCATGCTAGACCTGCGCACGGAATTTCAGGAGATGGACTTTGGTCTCTACATTTGAACCCATTCACTTTTAAGAATATATTATCTCCAATAGGCAAGGTACCACCATGTATTTAAATTTATTACTTTTTCTCAAGTTTTTTTCGACATTATTTTTCGTTTTTTTGCCATCTGCGCAGTAGACCAAAATGCGCACCACGCGCAAACCAAGAGGGCTAGACATGCGCACGAAATTTCAAGGGATGTACGTTGGTGTCGACATTCAAACCTACCCACTTTCAAGAATAAATTACCAATAGTAAAACCAGAGTACAACCAAGACAGAGAGTATAAGTACGCCCAGCCAGTTCTGAACGTTTCCGTATGAGGAGCGAGGGGAGAAAAATGCATAAAAACCATGCTTGAGAGCACGTCGCCATAGGCGTGCTTTAAAAAACGATTTTTTAAGTGGAAAATAAAAATTATATTTTTTGTAAACTTCACACTACTTAAAATGACTAAAAAAATGGAATTCAAACAAACAGAAAATAGGTACCTATACGCTATTGCTAAACAATTTACAAAACCAATGTACAGTTAGATATTTAAACTTACCTTTTTGTTAGAAAAATACAGTTCACTTATAAATATTTTAAGTACAAAGGAAGTAAATAAATAAATATTATGTCTATATATAAAAGAAGAAACTGACTGACAGATCAACGCACAGCCCATACCGCTGGGTATAGAAACTTGAAATTTTGCACAGAGGTTCCTTATATAACGTAGGCGTGCACTAAGGAAAAGTTTTTCAAAATTCAGGGGGTGAAACAGGGGTTCAACCTTTGTATGGAGAAAAAGTATTAGATGGTCCTATTAACTCGGAATTTCATAGAAGTATTCTAAAAAATAACAGCCAGATTCTCCAATGCTAGTCCGGTCTAATTTGACAATCAAAAGTTTTAAACTGACAAGTATAAGAATAAGACAATGTTGGGGACTGTGGACTGTATTTCTTGACTTGAGAATAAATTAACTTGACTTGTAAATGTACTTGACTATTTTTTATTACGAAAATTGCTTGACAGATTTCTTGAATTTTTTTGACAATCTACTGTCACTTGAATCTGTTTTTAACTGGTGGCCGTGTTATCAACACAGTTAACTTTCTTTAAAATTAGTACAAACAAATAAGCATTAATATTATTTAAAACGCGTAAGTAAATTTTAATGACGGATTAATGTCCCAATGTTTACTATCCGGAACATGCCCCCCGCCTTGAAATGGCCACAATTTCAATTTTCTAAAGGAAGTGGACAGATCTTCGGAAAGCTTCTCTTCACAACTCCGGTGCTCGTTCGGATCGAAGCAATTCGGGCTACGCCATCGGCTCCTTTGTGTACTTCAATGATGCGACCAAGTCGCCATTCGGTAGGTAAAGCTTGATCGTCCTTGATCAAAACTAAAAGACCTTCAGACAGTTGGCCTTGATTAGTTCTCCATTTCTGCCTTTCTTGAAGCTCGGACATGTAGTCTCTCTGCCAACGTTGCCAAAAGTGTTGACATATTCTTTGAACCAGTTGAAACCTGGTTAGTCGGTTAATCTTGAGGTTTTCCAAGTTCTCGTCTGGAACGGCTACCAGGGGTCTTCCAATCAGGAAGTGAGCCGGGGTTAAGGGAGAGAGGTCGTTGGGTTCGGAAGATAACGGACAAATAGGTCGAGAATTCAAGATCGCCTCAATTTGAGTCAATGAGGTAGTAAATTCCTCAAACGAAAGATGAGCATTTGCTAGAACCCGCTTTAAATGGTACTTTACACTCTTGACGCCGCCTTCCCATAGACCTCCCATATGAGGAGAATATGGACAGATAAACTGCCAGTTTATCCCATCATTTGCTAAAATGGACATAACATTATCCTTTTCTAAATCTAGAAATCTTTTAAGCTCGCGGTTGGCTCCCACAAAGGTTTTACCATTATCACTGCAAATCTTAGAGGGCTTGCCCCTTCTTGACACAAAACGCCGTAAGGCTTGCAAAAACGACTCGGTACTTAAACTTGATATCAACTCGAGGTGTAAAGCCTTTGTGGAGAAGCATACAAATACTCCAACGTAACATTTTTCTAATTTGCAATTACGACCTTTTCCCAGTCCCCGTTTAACTAGAAATGGACCAGCATAGTCTAGCCCTGTGACGTGGAAGGGCGCAGAGGGAACAGTGCGGTCGCGTGGTAAATTTGCCATGACTGGCTGTACAAATTCTGGCCTAAATCGGAAACATCGAATACACTTTCTTACCGTCGCTCTCGCTAAATTACGACCGGATACCGGCCAAAACTTGTCTCTTATGGCAGATAACAACAACTGAGGTCCGGCGTGCATTAATCGAGTGTGCTCATAGGCAAAAAGCAACTTCGTTAAAAGATGTTTCGAGTGTAAAACTATAGGATGTTTTTTATCTGGCGAAAAATCGGAAAGCTCTAATCTACCTCCTACTCGAATAATATTGTCTTGATCTAGGTATGGAGTCAGACTAGAAAGTTTATTTTTCGAATCAAGTGCTCGATTTTTCAGAAGTTCAGAAAATTCATTGAGGAAAGACTGTCTCTGTGCGATTTTAACTAGACCTTTTTCCGCGAAATTTAACTCAGAAGTGCTGAGCGGACCCTTTTCTCGATCAGAAGCTGGCTTTAAACAATTATTCTTGAACCTTAGTATATATGCGGTAACGCGTTTCAATCGCAAATAATTGGAAAACCTTTCAAAAGGGAATTCGATGTCGATACTCGTCGGAATCGCGGTAATTGAATGTGATTTTAATTCCGGAATTTCATCTATCTTAGATTTTAATGTCGGCCACTCTGATGGCGGTAACTTTAAAAACTGAGGCCCGTGCCACCATGTATATGAATCTATAATTTGACTTGGGTATAATCCTCGTGAAACGTAATCCGCAGGATTATCTTGAGTTGGCACATGTCTCCATTGTTGATTTTCGGTCAACACTTGTATGGTTGAAACTCTAGTTCCTACGAAGGACTTTAGCAAATTAGGGCTAGTCTGAATCCATGCTAGCGTTATCGAGGAGTCTGTCCAATAAACACAGTTACTAAACTTAAGATCTAAAGATTTCCTAGCTTTATCTGATAAACGCGCAAGCAACAACGCAGCGCACAATTCTAGTCTAGGTATGCTTAGGGTTTTTATCGGCGCGACCTTGGATTTCGCGCATAAAAGATTTACGTGGACATCCCCGTTTTCATCGATACTGCGCACGTATAAACATGCACCGTAAGCTCGGATGAATCAGAGAAACCGTGTAACTCAATGTTTTTGACCCTCTTGCATACAACATGGCGCTCGATGGCTAACATGTTTAAACTAGGTAGATCGTCTTTGAACTTGTGCCACTGGGTAGCTAGACAGACTGGTAACTGATCGTCCCATGACACCTTTTCAGCCCACAATTTGCATTAGCATTTTAGCTATAATAATACACGGACTGAGTAGTCCTAACGGATCGAATATTCTTGCGGTAAGCGATAATACCGATCTTTTTGTATCTTTCCGATAGTTGTAAACCTCGTCGATAGTGTATGACAGCTTATCACTATGACAAGACCAGATTAAACCTAATGTTCTGGCTTTCTCATCGGGACCGAATTCTAGAATCCCGCACGCAACGTCATTGCTCTCGACGCTTTCGAGTATCTTAGGCTCATTTGAATACCACTTGCGCAGCTCAAAACAACCGCTTTTCAAAATCTTTGTAATTTCTCGACATATGTACTGCGCATGTTCTACGGTATCGGCGCTAAAAAGCAAATCATCCACGTAAAAACATCGCTTGATGAGATCTGAGATCTCGGGATTTGAGTCCGCACACTCACGAGCTAATTCGAACAAACAACGTATGGCTAAAAAACTCGCACTAGCATGACCATATGTCACCGTATTTAAAGTATATGTTTTAAGTTCCTCTGTTGGACTAGCACGCCAAAAAATCTTTTGCAGGTCTCTTTGGCCCGGATTCACCGATATTTGACAATCGGCTGAGACAACATAGCGCTCTTGACGAAACCGTAAAATTATAGACAGTAAATCTTCTTGAAGAACTGGGCCAACGTACTGTATATTGTTCAAAGATAGACCATTACTAGATGGCGAACTGGCATTGAACACTACGCGAAGTTTTGTGCTTAGACTATTGTCGCGTAATACTCCATGATGTGGCATAAAGTATTCTACGTTTGCCGCGCTAGAGTCCGAGTTGACCACGGTCATATGATTAAGTGCCTGATATTCGTTCATAAACGTTACATATAGTTCGCGTAAGTCTTTATTTCTAAGAAGTTTTCGCTCGGTATTGTAAAACATTCTTTTGGCCTGATTGCGCGATTCACCTAAACAATCGGCAGATTGCTTTAGCGGTAGCGTAACTATGAAGCGCCCATCAGGATCTCTACGCGTAGTTTCTGTAAAAATCCGCTCGCATTCTAGTTCGTCTTTGGTCAATGGTTTACCACTGCCAAACTCTTCAATCTCCCAAAACTTTAATAAACTATTTTGTAAGTCCTGATTTGTGCTTAAATTACACGAGGTTACCCTATTACTGACTTTTACCTGGGTTCCCCCTACTTGACCCGATACGACCCAACCTAATTCGGTATCTTGAAGTACTGGGTTATTTTTGCCGCAAAATATTTTATCGGCCCTTAGCAAATTCCAGAACAGATCGCAGCCAATAAGAATTTCAATGGGACCTGGCTTGTTAAATTCGTCATCGGCAAGATTCAAGTCGCTTGGGATGTCTAGGGACTTTACGTCAATCTCAAAACCTGGCGTTAAGCTTGTAATCTCGGGGAGAATGAAACAGGTAAGTTTTGCATTAAAATGTCGATGCAAAGAGCTTAGCCTAATATTGCATTTATTGCTTACTTTACTTACAGCATTTGATATGCCAAACACGTCTAAATTAGTGCTAATCTTTTCTAGTTTTAACCGGTCGCAAAGATCCGTAGTAATGAAAGACGACATCGAACCGGAGTCAAGTAATGCGCGCGCGATATATGGTTTACCCCACTTATCTAAAACCTGAACTCGGGCTGTCGACAAAAGTACGACGCGTGAACATGGACGTTCTACGCCACTGCTTAACGAAATCTCGCTTGGACCCACCTTGCTAGCATTTGTATTTGCCGCCTCTTCGGCATTCTGCGGAGACGCAGGCGCAGTAGGATTGCCTTCTGGGTGTAAAAGCGTGTTGTGCCATGCTTGACACTTTCTACACGGACCCATCCTACATTTTCTAGCCGTGTGCTTGCGTAAGCAATTTAAGCATAGTTTTGCTTTATTTATAAACTCGGTACGTTTATTTATCGATAAATTCTTGAAATTATCGCATGCGTATATAGAATGCTCTTTTTTGCAGTAATAACACGAGTATGTTGTGGCATTTAGCGACTTGGAGCCATAACGCGGATATTTGTCATCTCGCTTGCCCTGCTTGCCGTCTTGACCCGATGTCTTTACGTTTGTTTTGTATTCTAGCGTTTCCAAAAAATCGGCGCGATTCTTTAAAAACGTTTTAAAGTTTTTTAAAGTAGGCTTTTCTAACTCGACTGAGTGTTTTTCCCACTCACCTAGCGTGTTTTGGTCTAATTTAGAAGATATCATAAAAATGAGCAAAGGATCCCAGTTTTCGATAACCTGTGCTAGTTGTTCAAGGGACCTAAGATGTTTCGAAACGTCATCAACTAGCTTGCGAATTTTACTAGACGATTCTTTCTGGATATTTTCTAGATCGAAAAGAGCTTTAATATGGTTGTGAACTAACAATTTTGTATTATTATACCGGTCATTTAAGGTTTGCCACGCCACGTCATATCCTGCTGATGTGAACTCGATAGATTTAAGAATCTGCGCCGCACTGCCTTCTAGTGACGCCCTTAAATAGTGATATTTTTGTATGGGGGATAAGGATTCACTTTCATGAACGAGGGACTGGAAAGTGTCTTTGTATTCTAACCAATCCTGAAATGAACCCTGCAATTTAGGAAGGGGGATAACTGGCAGTTTAACCCCACCTATATTTAAATTTGCATTGGCAGATGCGGCGGCGTTTGACTGTGCACCTGAACGACTTGAATGTGCTGAGACATGATCGTCCTCCTTGTAAGGAGCATACTTTTTTAATATGTTTTTTGCGATAGCCGTAATGGCAAAATAAGACTCCCAAAACATCGATCGCTCAGCATATTGTTCGTCCAAGTTGGCCAGAGCCACACCTGCCTCAATATCGTCTTGAATATCGTTAAACTCTTGATAAACATTTTCTATGCGAGTCAGCCTATCTTGTAACTGAATGATATCGGTATCACTTAAAGCGTGTTCTTGTCCTTTCTGTGATAATTCTTTTTGTTTTTGTTCCACATGCTTTGTCAAATTAGTAAGAGAAGCCTTAAGGGATCCTCTTTTTCTTGTTTGTTTATCTTGCTCTGACATTTTAATTTATTATTTTATAGAATATATTGAAATTAGTGCAAAAATTTATTAAACTACTAGTAATGTTTAAATTCCTGAAATATATCTTGAACTCTCGGCAAAATAGGATGACTGGGATAAAGGAAAACTGGAAACGACTCACCCACTGATTCTATAATGCTTTACTTGTTTACTAGAACCTCCTTGAAACTGCTGCCGTATTTCTAGAGCACCGTCTTGACCGGGCTGGGTTATATTGTCTAGCGGCTTGCGCCGTGCAGCGAGAATAAAACAGGCTTTTTCAGGAAATGACAACCAATTTGTGTTTTTGCTTGAATTACTGGTTTACTTGGCTTGTTTTGGATCATGCGGCTCGATTTGGACCATGTTGGGGACTGTGGACTGTATTTCTTGACTTGAGAATAAATTAACTTGACTTGTAAATGTACTTGACTATTTTTTATTACGAAAATTGCTTGACAGATTTCTTGAATTTTTTTTGACAATCTACGGTCACTTGAATCTGTTTTTAACTGGTGGCCGTGTTATCAACACAGTTAACTTTCTTTAAAATTAGTACAAACAAATAAGCATTAATATTATTTAAAACGCGTAAGTAAATTTTAATGACGGATTAATGTCCCAATGTTTACTATCCGGAACAGACAACTAAGTTTTATTCTATGAACTTATTTCTGAGCTTTTTCGCAAATTTATCAGGAAAAGGACAATTTCAGTACGTACTTTCAACAATAATAGAACTAAATTCATTACAGCAACTCGTTCCAAGATGAAAATCATTTGGAAACCAAGTAAATCGCTGAAATATCACAATACTTCATAAGTTTTGAATGACAGGGACAGGACAAAAACCTGTCAAAACATAACTGATCAACTATAAGATCTTAATTTAAACCAGTACTAAATCTTAAACTTTCTTAGTGAATCTGGACGCAAATGTTTAAACACGTGTTTTACAGTTTTTAATAAATATACTCTTCAGGGGGTGAAATGGGGTTTCAAAGTTTGTAATGGAGTAAAATTGTTATACCGCGGACGAAGTCGCGGGCGCAAACTAGTCAAGCATGAAATAGGTACTATAGTAGAATATTTATAGTTGAAGATTTGGAATTAAATTTCACAGCAGAATAGGGGAATATGAAAAAATAAAATTGAAACACCTATTTCCAACTGACCCTAACTACTAACTAACTAATTAAGACTATACATTTTCATTATCTGATTCTTGACTATCAGCGTCGGAGTCAGTATCGCTATCGCTGCTGTCTCCATTCAAAGTGATTATCAGGGGTTCCACTTCTTCCATATGTTGGTCGTTTATCCAAAAGTCATCTTCTATTTTCACCACATGATTGCAAAATTTCTTCCAATCTTCACTGGTTATTGCCTGAACGCCTTGCTCCGTTAATTCCTTAAGCATTTTAATTGTAAATTCACCTGTGGTGTTTCTGCTTCTGATGAAGCGTTTCAATTGCGCCCAGGCAAGTTCGATCGGATTCAATTCGCACATGTATGGTGGCAATCTGTGCTGGGATTCCCTTTCACTCGATACGACAGCTATCGTAACGCTTTCGATACTCGATAGTCAAATCGATATCGACCAACTCGATATTCTCATTCGATGTCGTTTATGCCATCGCTTTCTTCGATATCGGAAACCATAGTATTCGTAGCACGCATGCGTAGTGAATTATAACCCAAGATTATTTTGTTGCAAAACATTTGATTTTCTTCTATGATTGTGTAGCGTGTGGTCTTGTTTGTATTCAATTTTCATTTATTGCCTGTTTGGTTTCACCTACAAGATGCTTCCAATTATCGATATTGTTTTGAGGAGAAGAAATCGTCTTCAGCAAAACAGGGAACTTATTCTGGAACGGCGAATTCTGAGGGATGATAGTAATCCCTTTGAACTACCCGAAAATCGGTTTATCGAATTGTATCGATTAAGCAAGGAGGCAGCTCAATATCTTGTAAATACTGTAGATCCCCACTTGGAACGTGGAAGATATGTAACAGCCATACCAAACCATCTTAAGGTGTTTGCAGCCCTTCGTTTTTATGCCACTGGATCTTACCAACGTGGGATTGGTACTTCATATAATATTAGCCTGAGCCAAACATCAGTCCACCGGTAAGTTTTTTTTTAGATCCAATGCAATGCAGTAACACTAGAACCAGTGCCGGATTTAGGTCTACTGCTGCCAGGGGCTAATTCATAAGACCGCCCCTTAAGAAAACTTGACTTATCCCTGAACGTTACCGACTTTTTATATTTTTCAGCATATGTGCTTGTAAGTATATTTTCTTTTGTACTTTTACCGAAATACCTACTAATATGTTGCAACGTGATTTGATTGATTAGAGAACACTGTGATACTTTCAGCGTTTTACAAAAAATCTGTAAAATAAAGTACTTTTTAATGAATTAAGTCAAGGGTCAAGGGGTGGAAACTCATCGGTTTTTAATGTAAAAATACCTACAAGCAAATATGCCCAAAAGTGTTAAAAGTCGATAATGTTCAGCGATGAGTCCTCTTAGCATATGTAAATAAAATACCATATGCAGAAAATAATTCACATAACTATGGCTACAAATTATTAGCTATATATCACATTAAGGGCTTTAATAGCTTTTACATAATAAAAAAATTACTACGAAATTTTATATTACAGTTATGTTACAAAAAAATAATAGCAAAATAATAAAGTAAATTACAAACATACTTTTCTTGACTTTTTTGCTGCAAACTCCTCAATTACTTTGTCAAAATTAAGCTCCAGCAGCAAATCACTGTTCATATTTAAGATAGCCAGTTCATTCAGTGTATCCTCTATCATTGAATTTCTAAGATAATTTTTCACTCTTTTTAATGTTGAAAATGATCTCTCACCACTTACATTACTCACCATAAGGGACAGGAATATTCTCAGGACTATTTCTATATTTGGAAAAGTTGTTGTAACTTTAAATTTATGTAAAAGCTCCATTAGTGAGTTTGCAGTGAAATTTGTATTATCGATATCTTCATCTACTGACTTAATAAAATATTTTAATTGTATACATTCATTGCTGAGCGAGTCATCTAAGTCACTTGAATAGATATGAATTAAAATTTGTGCCTGTTTCAAAATCACATTATCATCTAGGAAGGGGATGGAAAATAAAAAAGAAAATGTTTTAGCCAGATCTTCGTAGGCTCTTCCACGCTCTTTTACATTATTTATTAAATTATCAAGTACTTTAAAAAATACTTGAGTTCGCATTTTAGTCTGCGGTGTCAACAATTCTTCTGTATCTGCTTCTCCGAAATTCAACTTTCTTTTTCGTACTCTTTTATCTTCTTTATAACTCACCTCTTGAGATAGCAGTTGCCCTTGATTTTCATAAAAATCGAACTTATTTCGAAGGGATTCATAAAAACCATTTAATGAGGAATATAAATTTGAGCATATATCCAGGCTTATAGCTGGATTTTGCAGGGACTTGCTGACCTGATCAGCTCTTTCTAATATATCGTACCAAAAAGCAGTTAGAAAAGCAAATTCTAGTGTTGAAAACTTTTCAGCCAGACCATTAGCTTGACATCTAACATGCATTTTTTCCGTAGTTCGCTCACCTATTGTAAGAAGAGATTGTTTAATATCCTGGTAACCATACTTTAGAGCTTTTACTGCATCAAATCGAGCAGACCAGCGAGTGACATTAACCCTTTTCAGTGAAAAAGTTACATTTGTATTTTTGTTTAAAACTTCTGTAAGCAATTGCCATCGATAGGTTGAAGCTGAGAGAAATACGTACAGTTCCTCAACTATTTGAAAAAATGAAGTAGCTTCCATGCAACAAGCAGCTGCATGTTGGATAACGAGGTTCAGTGAATGAGCTGCGCATGGCACGTACTTTGCAAGATTATTTTCTGATTTTATTCTGGCTTGCAAACCAGTGTAGATACCTGACATGTTGCTGGCATTGTCATAGGATTGGCCTCGACAATCACCTAGGTTTAAAGATAGTTGTTCTAAAGTCTGTAGTATTGCAGTACTCATATCCTCTGCTTTATGGCCAACATTGCTTAAAAATTTAATAAAACGTTCCTTTGGTTTTCCGAACTCTGAACAGTACCTTACAATAAATGTCAATTGATCTGTGTGTGTAATATCCGGGGTAGAATCAACAGATATAGAATAATATTTTGAACAATGAATTTCTCTCACAATTTCTCTTAAAACAAGATCCGATATAATTTTTATAAATTCGAAACAAATGTCTTTGGATAAGTATGATACTGAACCTGAACCTTTTGAGGCGTATTTTTCAATATGTCCTTTTAAGAAAGGGTCATATTCCGCTAAAACCTCTAATAATCCCAAATAGTTTCCGTTACTTGTCGATCCAAATTTTTCATCTGTTCCTCGGAATGGCAGTCCTCTAGAGGCCAAAAATCGTATCACGCTAAGAACTCTTTGCAAAATAGAGCGCCAGTAGCTACTTAGGTATTCTTGTTCGCTACGTAAGGAGTCATCAATTTTTTTAATATTGGATGATATTCTTGATATGTATGTGTTAAAGTTTTGCACGTGGGCACGGGAAAATTCATGTTTATTGCATTTCTCAATGGCATTTTTCCAATCACTAAATCCTGTAGTGGCTAGTAGAATGTCTTCTGAATTTGAAAAAAGTTTGCAATATTTGCAAAATACGAGTCCGGTACTAGTTGAATAGACCAGCCAATCACGACGCACTTTTTCGCCATTTTTCATTTTTTTATAAAAAAGTGACTTACTGCAATATCTATATTGGTTTTGTATTTTTCTTTGTGATTTTCCAAAGTCTAAAAGGTTTAGGTCCTGAGTTACAAAATTTTTAAGTACATTTTCCACAATCTGAGAATTTTTCCTCCAGAAATATGGGTCTTGTAAATCAATGGACGATCTGTCATACGGTTGAAAGAAGTCGCCACTATCAGTACTATGACTGCATACATTTTCAAACTGTGAGGACTGAGGTTCTAATTCCGATTTTTCTCCTGACGACTCGCATGACTCACTGTCATCATTTTGTGTTGCTGTTTCTATAAAAAAACATTTTTTTACAATGAATGAACATTCTTGAAATTTTCGAAGCTACTAAATTTGCGAATGACATAGTATGTAGAAAAAAAATATTTTGACATAAATAGGTATCTATTCTATTAACTTCAACTAGAAAAAAACCAAAAACTTCATGATGAAAAAATCCAAAAACAAATCATGGCTATACCTTCCCGTTCTTTTAAACACATAACGGTTAAAAAAAAATAGAACAACGAACGTTTAGGTCGATATTAAATAAAAGACAATAGTAATAAGCTACGCCAGCTACTTCGATTATATAGTATGTATCTCATTTCCTATAAAATGTATTGATTGGTTATTGTGAATCGTGATGTGATAATTCCGACACACAGATCAACGGAAATTTTTGTGGAATCAATTTTTATTTATTTAAAAATTAAGTGATTATATTCTGTTATGAACTTACCTCTTCCCATATTCGAACACGAAGGCTCTGTGGGTGATTCATGATTTGTTTGTTCTAATCTGGGAAAAAATGATTGTATTTTGGGACATTTTTCAACTACCTCCTTTAATTTATTCTGTTTTTCTATTTTTTTTCTTTTCCAAAACGCGCCGCCTTCCTTTTTACTCATTATTTTTTCCAAAGCAAATAACAATCAGCTTCAGTATACAACCTCTCACCTCTCGTTAAACGCGCACTCGAATAAATGCCAATAAAAATAAATCTGGCTATCCATACCAACCATGCATATTTCCTTTTAAATTTTTAATAAAATTCTTGAGAAAGCCGAAAAGTCGGTGTCGGGACGGCAGGACGGCACGGTGCCGACAAAGCCAAAGGTGCCGTCGGCACCTTTGGCTTTGTCGCCTTGTCGGTGTGAAACGCTGCCGATATCGTTTGATAATTTGGCCGAAGTCGCCCTGAGCTGAGCCGGAATATTTAAGTTAAAGATCTTTATTTATTTCGGTAAGGGTAATATTATTTTGGATATTATAGATTTATAAAAGAATTTATTTAAATTTAAGTAAAGTATTTTTACGTATTATAATTTTTTCTTTCATCGCCGATCTGCCGCCTCCAGAAATTTACCGCCGGGGGCTGATAGCCCCTGTAGCCCCTCGGTAAAACCGGCACTGACTAGAACCATCCTACAAAATAAAATCTGCAACAGCTAATTCAGAGTTAAATATGGGCCTACGTGGACATGTATTTTTAATTTATACATTCTTTGCCTTGTTTTGTTACAATAAAGTCTGCATTTATACATGTCAACCATGAATAATTGGTGCTCGTACCTATTTGGTTTTTGGAAACAATGTACAAAAATACACAATGTTTGATATATGTTAGTAACCAGTAATTTGTTTCAGGTGTATCAGACAAGTAACATACGCAATAGCAATCATGCTTGCACCACAGGAAATTATATTCCCACAAACTGAACGAACAATAAATGCAAACAAGGAAAGCTTTATGCATCACTTTGGATTTCCAGGGGTGATTGGTGCTGTAGATGGTACGCATGTGGCTATCCTAAAGCCAAAAGTTGAGGCACATAATTTTCTGAATAGGAAGGGCTATTATTCTCTAAATTGCCAAATAATTTGCGATTCAAATTTAAAAATTTTAAGCATCAATGCTAATTCACCAGGATCACATCATGATTCATTTATTTGGAGGCACTGTGCAGTGCGTGATTTTTTATTAAGGAAATATACTAGAAATGAATTAAGGGGTTCCTGGTTAATAGGAGATTCTGGTTACATGTTGGAGCCATACCTAATGATACCATTTCTTAACCCTCCAGATAACACTCCTCAATCAAGATTTAATCGTCATCATATTTTGGCGAGAAACTGTGTAGAAAGGTGTATTGATGTGCTAAAGTTAAGATTTCGTGCTTTATTACGTGAACGTATTGCACGATATGACCCGCATTTTGTAGGACTCTTGGTCAATACATGTGCAGCTTTACACAACTTATGTGTTAGATTTAATGTAGACTTGTTCAATGAAGAATTAGTTGTGGACTATCCTGTTCCAAATCCAAATCTGAATGTTAATATTCCTGCAAATTTACTTAGATTAGGTACTGATGTAAGAAATAATATTGTAAATAGGTATTTTGTTTAGTTTTTAATCATTTTAAGTGTATATCTAGTACCTACATATATGTTATAGTAAGTATTATTTTTTGATTTCGCCTTTAAACAATAAACATTAATTTTAAATGAAGTGTACTTATTTAATCTTCCATAATTGTTACTAAATTCATTAACAAAATTTGAAAAACTACGGTTAAATACTTAATCCTGTAAATAATAATTTTAAGAGTCTAATTCCAAGATTAATAATTGCTATTTCCTATGTAATTGGGTAATTGCATTACTTTATATAAGTGATTGAAAAATGAACTATGAACTTGCAAGCCCTTCTAAAATGGTTTAAGCACTTTCAATGTGCTTCAAGTCTCTAGAGAGCTTGCAAGCTCATTTTCAAGCACCAATTACGAAGCCTCAATTACATATTTTAAAAAGTGCTTGAAGCCCAGTGTTTGCAAGCCCTAAAGTAATTGGTAATTGCAAGACCTTTAAATTAACAATGAGTGCTTTACCCAGCTCTGCCCGCCACTATAAAAAAAGTTGTATTATGCAGTAGTAAAACAATAAATAAACAAATTAAACATCAACATTTATTTTCATATAAAAACAAACAAAACAAAAACTCTTTCTACATGAAAATGTGTGGAAACGTGATACTTTTCGCACGCTCGTAGAAAAATAATATATTAAAGATATAAACAAAATTAATGGCAAACTAATGCCAAAAATCAATAACAAAAAAATTGTGGTTTGACATTTTACATTGGTAAACTTCTGCCACAAATGAATCATTCGTGACGTATTTTCTATTTCATTTTATTTTATCCGACACTGTTCTCCGTATTACCTATATTTTATTTCTTACAATATACAGTGTGGCGGAAAAAGTATGCAACATATTAAAAAAAAATTATTATTGATTTCTTAGAAAATTTTATTGTTGACAGAAGTTGATACATAAAGAAACATTTCTTTCTCCATCACAAATATTCTGTTAACAATAAACATATAGGGAGCGCAAAAAATACAAAAACTCTATACAGAAAAATTAAAACTATTTAATTTTAAAATTTGTGGATCTATTTCAAGGGGCTGTAAATTACCATTACAAAACGTTAAGTTTTTCATTTAAGTTATATTTACCGAGAAAATTAGTAGAAAAATAAAAAAGAACCGTTTTTGAAATAACTGTTTTCCTGCATGTTGGAGCTCTTTGGAATTCTTAATTCAAACATTTAAAGATATTTTCATATTGTGAAGTGGATTTTTTGTCCTTTTTCCATTTCCTTTATATCCCAACTGAAAATTTCTAATGAGGAAAGTATTTTTTCTTTATGTATCTACCAACTTTCATCAGAAGTACTATTTTCTGAAAATCAATATTAAAAAAGTTTCCATTGCATACCTTTTAGACAACTTGTATACAGTAATATCAGTAAGAAAGCCAAGGAGGCAAATATGGCTTCGAATTCGGCCTAATTTCTGTAGCTAAAGTAATTATACAGGCTTATTATGGATAACAAAAAGTAAGAAATTATTCATAAAGTAAAATGGTAAACATGTCAAAAATGGTAATTCGTAATATAATCAACAAAACTTACAGTATAACACAGCCCACAACAAATATCACAAAAACGTTAATTCACTAATTGGCGTTTGTTATTCAAGCATCTTGTACTTTTAAACATCATGTTTCAATATCACATATGCATACAGTCTTTAACATATAACTTAAGGCAAACTTTTGGTTTCTAGGAAAGTTTTTAAAAAACTGCTCAAACCTCCAATTTCCTTGGTAAGATTATTAACATTTTGACTTAGATTCACTAAAGTGATATTCTGTTCATTGATGGAATCAGATACTTTTTGTAACCCTTCAGTAATGTTATTATTGATATTATGTAAAATTTCTACTGTATCTAAGTACACTTTGTGAATTTCTTTTTCGTCACTTAGTTTTATGTTTTTTTTCTTTGTATATGCTTCCGGCCTATTTGTTAGGTAATCATGATCTTCAACAAGTTGGTCAATATGTCTTTTGCGAAAAGGAATCTCTTTTTTAATGGGAAGTGTCATGCTGGTCTCTTCTATGCAAGAAGCAGATGTCTGTGGAGTATTCTGTTTTGGTATGATATTAGTTGTGACTAGGTTTTCTTGTTGTTCGGAAACAATTGTTGCTGCTGGATTAAAAGTTGCAACTTCAGGTATATAACAGCCAGGGGACTGTTTAAAAGCTGACGGTATAGCGGATTTCATTTTTGATTTAGTTAAAGCACATTCAAATGTATAGGGTTCACAAGTTGGTTCAAATATAGATAATATTGAGGCAGCTGGTGCGGAAGGTAATGAAGGTATGGTTTTATTGGACTGTATATTAACGGCATTGTCTTCGCTGTCTACCTGAAAAAAAAAAGAAGATATTTCATAACCAGCTGTAAAACAATAAAAATAATGCTCGAAATACAGAAAGAAAAAAAACACTACTGCAAAAATAATAATCAGATAGAAAAATCCAAGTTCATATTTATATTTCTTTTATTTCTTCTATTTTAATATTTGCAAAGCACAATTTACTTTGAGAAATTTAAAATAAATTGAAATAAAATTTACAATAGTACAATATGCACTTCTTTAGGTATAGGGCTAAAGACCTTAATAATTTTTTACAAATAATTATTAGGCCACAACTTTGCATTCATTTTTTTTTTAAATGCAATGAAACTGAAACACTGAAACATCTCTTTTAACCAGACAAGCATCTGAACAATATAAAAGTCCACCTATGGAAGCTTTCACTATCAGTCCTTCCCATAAGCAGACACCTCCCATAACTTGACAAGAGTATCAGAGATCCATGAGTGTCCACTCATGGCCCCTTTCACTGTTGTCTAATAAACATATTCAATAAATAATACGGTACTGGGCATTGGCAAGTGGAATTTTATCTGTACAATTAAGCCATAATTAACATGCCTTAAAATTTAAATACCTACCCCTAGTTCCTGGACCCCTATTCCTTTATAAAATGAATCACCTAATAGAGACAAGATTTTTAATTCAAAATCATTTAAACTTTTTGTAAACTCTGGTCCTCCGCCTGTTTTCTGTTGGTGTTTCTGTATTTCAGTTGCCTTCTTCTTTAGAGCTTGCTTAAAATCACTCCAGGTCTACAAAAGTAAGTAGGTATAACTGAGGGTATAACAATTATAAAATATCAAAATTATAACTGAGGGTATAACAATTATAAAATATCAAAATCAACTAAAACACATTTTATAAACATCTAATCAGGTTTGTCCTTTGCTTATGTAACAAACTGTGGTTACAAAATTACTGTTTTAGGGGATTTATCAGTGTTCAGTAAATCATTTATCTAAAGGCTGAGTCTGTTATAAGTTAAGTTTTGCATTGGTGTTTTCATGGTAACTAGCTAACCGATAAAGTCATAATATGTTAGGAGTAAAATTATAAATAATACTAGGGTAATTTTGCTACATGAACCACCATTTTAGTAGTGCCTTACACCATGTTTCGGTCACTTTGTTTTACTCACTGACCATTTCTATTCCTTGAAATCTAAGAATATGTGTATATCAATAAGTAAAAATTATAGTAAGAACCCACCTTCTGCCATTTTTCAATAGATTTTTGACCATATCCGACAGAGTTTAATTTTTCAGCTAACTCTGTCCACATTTTCTTATAGGTATGCCTAGCTTGGGCATTATTCAGTCTTCCTCGGGCAAACTCTGGATATGCTGACATATATTCTATGAAGATATTCCAGTGTGCTTCCCGTACTTTAAAAGCCCTAGAAACACAATAGTTTTTTGTTTCATCCAAACTTAAAAAATCAGATGAAAGAAGGATAATTTCTGAATAGTGTGTTTATTGTTTTGTTATCCAAAATATTAAAAATCAACTTAACTACAACGTAAGTATCCGATTTTTTAAATAAATACATTTTATATATTGGTATACTTACATGTTTCACATAAATGTGAAATTAAACAAAAAAAAAACTTTCAACACAAAAACAAATAATTCTAACCTAAAAATCAGTTCGAAATCGACCGAAACGGGATCTCTAGAGGTACCGAACAACTCGATATCGTTTTAGACGATCCGCGATCAGCTGAAAACGAACGGGAATCGGTTTTTTGCGCCAAATAGAACATTTCGATATCGAATAGCATTCTGGAATCCCAGTGCTGAGTGGAATATGGCCGTGACTCCTGATAACCCTATCGATGACGTAATTTTTTTCATCATTTGGAGGTTTATGGATTTGAACAAGCTCGAATAATTCCCATTTACGGCTCTGGGGATCGTGCGGGATACCTACAATAAAAAAAGCTTGTTTTAATGGCCATAATGTATGGTTTGCATTTTTACAGGACATTCGGCAAATATATTTACTGCATATTCAAAATGAAGTCGGCATTAGTGCTCACTTTTTTATTATAAGAGCTTTGATTAAATTAGCAAAGAAGTATATTTTTTATGCTGATTCCGAAGGTGATATAAAAAAAAACAACTGAGCATCACAATCACGTGATATTGAAAATACATTTTTCTTAAATGGAATGCCCTGTAGTTGATTTAACCATTGGATAGAGCATAATCTAACCAACATTTATTATTTAAGACATAGCTACCTTTCAGTTTAACATTAACGGAGATGTTTAGGTTGAAATGTTATCTTAGAGTACTTATCGCAGGTGGCCGCGTACTGTATTAAACGCTGCTTTCCTGCAATTATTCATCGCAGGAGGTCATGACAGAAACAAAACCTTTGCAGTGAAAGCCAATCTGCCATGATTTATCTCTTCTTGAATAAAATTGCATGTTAGTCGTGTTTGATGTTTTCGGTATAACAATTTTGTAGTATATGCTCAATTGCAATTTTCTTCAAAAAGGAGTGAATCTTGGCGGACTGGCATTTCGCTGCATAGGTTTTGCTTCTGTCATGACTCATAACTTCACATGACCTCCTGCGATGAATAATAGTAGAAAAGTAACGTTTAAAACAGTATGCGGCAGCCTGCGATAAGTACCTACTCGAAGACTACATTTAAACGTAAATATCTCCGCTCATATTAAATTTAAGTGCATGTAATAAACACCAAATTTTGTTGAGATTAGTGTGCTCTATCGAATGGTTAAATCAAATACAGGGCATTCCATTAAAAATATATATATTTTGGCAATATCACGTGATTCTGATGCTCAATCATTTTTTTCATATTACCATCGTAATCAACAAAAAATACACTTCTTTTTAATTTAATCGAATTAGTAGCTCTTATACTAAGAAAGTTGGCAATAGTTTCAACTTCACTTTGAAGTATTTGTATAATATGTCGTATGTAATACCTTTGCCATAAACAAAAATATATCAACTTCTCTGATGGCGAGGACTCACCTTTTTTTAACAACCAGGAAACCACATCTTTCTTTAGAGATGACTTGGTTGGCGTTTTATCCTCTTGCACTGAGTGTTAGGACGCATTATCCATTACCAGTACCGAATTTTGGGGAATATTTTTAAGCAGTTTTTCTTCTAACCACTTGCAAAAGTTTGCACTATTCATTTGTCCGTGATAATCCCGGGTGGCTTGGCCTGCTTTAAAAATTAAACTTGCATTCGGGACAAAGCCATTTTCTGATCCCGCGTGGACAATGACGACCTGAAACAGGAATAGTTTATTTTAATGAAAGCATTTTCCTTGCCCTGAGTAGATTGTAGTTTTCCTTCATAGAAAATTGAAGAAAGTGTTTCTTGAATGTTCCTTTATTATCGCATCATTTCGTTGCTTCAATTGAATCACTCCCAGGCTGATTTCTTAAAAGCTTTCTCACAATGCAATTTTTGTAGCATTGAAACGTCGCCATACTATGGGAAATTAGAAAAACACAGAGAAAACCTGTAATAACTTTTTGAAATGAACTACTTACCTGTCGAGCCGATGGTTTTTATTGAACCAAACACATCATGACTTACGAAAACGCCAGGCGCTGGTATAAACAAGCTCAAACTTTTTTCCGCGTTTCACGCCACTGTCGCGGCAAGCTTTTCCCCGTCAAACGGTGCTAAGAAAGAGCGGGACTACATAAGCCATAAATTTAGACTGTTGTAGTTTTTCTTTTTGCGTAGGATAACGAATTCCATAAAATAAATACAACGATATATTTTATGGAACTTATAATACGTCTGTGTAACAAATTATCTTGAATTTGTTTACAGTTCGGTCAATTTAGACCAAGTTTTCTGCTGTTCGGTTAATAAAAGGCTATGAAAAAAAGTTGCATGGTTTTGCCCCTTCGCAACAACAGATCGCGGCTACTGCATTGCCACATATCTGAAGACAATGAATAGAGATTTATTTTATTAATTTAAATATTGCCGAAAAAGATCATTTTTACACATCTTTACGTTTGTATGGGTGTTTTTAATAAAACTAGGCATAATATTGTATTAAAATCTATTATATTACTGGCAAGTTTAGTTGTTCTAATTTAAAATTATATGATTCCTAACTTTCACGAGTTTTACAGCACAACTAACGGCAACACAGCCAAAGTTTTTCTTGCATTCTTTCCGATGTTCAGAAACGACTGGGCGAATTATATACTATCTCGTAATGATTTCATTCATAAATACGATTTGCTTTCTATGACCTCCAAACCGAAGTCGAAATAAGCTGCCATGGGCGTGCGATGCAGATTTTGGGTTATAATAAAGAAATGCTGCAAAATAAAAAATACAATACAGTAGAATACAAATGTATTATTAAATATTTAATAACTAATCTAGGAACAAGTAAGTAGGTACCTTATTTATAGCAATTTTACGTCTACAAGAAAAACTATAAAACATGTAGAGGAAAATAAAGAAAAATATGAATACTTCACTCGTGAATTAGCAAAAATGAAAAGCATTGCATGAAAGTACAAAACTACAGGCTTTGTACAATAATGTAAGCCCTTTATACTATTACGTAACAAAACATACCTACCTAAATGAAATATAGTTTTGACAAAGTGGAAGGTCTTGGACAAAATACCAATCATTCTCTATTTCGTATCTTTATTATATGTCCGTTGTTACGAATATTTCTGATGTACGGTGTTATCCTTTATATTCTGCATCGAATCTAAAGCTTTTATCAATTGGAATATACAAAACTTTTACGGCAAAAGTAAAATTATTTGTAAGGAACAGAAAAACAAAGCTAGAGAAGTCCAAAAAAAAGTTGGGGAGAAAAGTTAAAAAGTTAAATACATAGTTGTACCTTTCCTGCTGGCGATAATATATTCTTAAACGTGACTGGGTTCCAGTGTAGACTAGGGCTCGGAAGTTTTGGAATTGAAGTATTGGAATATTTACTTCATTTATTATTCAAATATTCGAATTATTCACTGTTGAAATAGTCTCCACGAATATTCGAAGAGTCGCTGCGACTTGTAGACGTTTCGACTAGTCGAATCGCCTATTCGAATCTACTATTCCACTAGTTTATGCGACTATTCGAACAGGTGGTTCGACTATTCGAATAGTTGAATCGACTATTCGAATATTGGTGGAGACTATTCGAATATGGGATTCGAAGAGGTGATCCTACTATTCGAATAGTCGGTTCCACTATTCGAATAATCGCTTCGCCTATTCGAATATTCGTGGAAACTATTGTAATATTTGTTTCGAATATTAGATTCGAATATTCGAATATGTGATTCGAATATTCGGTTCGAATATGTGAATCGAATATTCGAATCGCATATTCGAATCGCATATTCGAATATTTGCTTGGAATATTCGATTCGAATATTGGATTCCAATATTAGAATATTTGATTCGAATATTCGATTCCAATATTCGAATATTTGCTTCAAATATTCGATTCCAATATTCGAATATTTGATTCGAATATTCGATTCCAATATTCGAATATTTGATTCGAAGATTCGATTAGACTATTCGATTCGAATATTCGAATATTTGATTCGAATATTCGAATGTGATTGGAATATCCGGATTGTTAATTCAACTATTCGAATAGTCGGTTCGACTATACGAATAGTCGATTCGATTATTCGAATATTTGAGTCGGCTATTCGAATAATTACAATTCGAAATCGGCCTTTATTCTAATACTTGAATTGACATTCATTACTGACTGTTACTTCTTTTTTGAACCTGAAAACTGTTGCTAAACTTACCGAGACACTTGAGTAAAGTGCATACGTATTTTTTCCCGTTTCATATAGGTATTTGACTAATCAAATATCGGAATATTGACAAAATCGAAAACTCAAATATTTGAATAGTCCAATACTGAAAGACTTCGAACATATAACTACTTTTGAAGGGAAATAATATTCGCTAGTCCAATATTCGAATATTGTCTAGCACGGTCGGTTTGCGCGTGTTTAGCATTTTGGTCTACTGCGCAGATGTCAACAACCGACAAATATACAACACAATAAAATAAAAACAATGTCAAGAACGTTGCGAAAAAAAGTTTCCCACAAACATAACAAAAATCTGCACATGAATTGCGCAGGCAGGTACTGTATGGCACCATAGGTCGGCTATCGCTTGTTGACTTATGCATGCCTCGCCCGGACGGGTACATTGGGTTGGGTGCCATTTTGACCTTTTGTATATATGTTGCAACACTACTCCATACTCGAAATGAGCAATGTAAAACCTTAGTTATTTTAAAAGGACCATGTAGTATATTTCCGTTATTCAGGAGAGCTTCTGAGTATAAATTCACGGATATAGGTAAGATTTCGTGGGGGTAATTTAAAGTTCTCCCAAAAGGAAAGACTCTACAGCAACTGTGATGTCATGATTGAACCACATATGGAAAACAACACTCAAAAGTTTAAATTCTAAAAAAATGTAGTCACGCATTAAGAATAGAATAGCCCGTCCGTATAAAGGGTATAACGCACAGTGAAAGTGAGTATTGCGACGCGCCGCGTCGCAGAAACCTCTCTCTGCTTGCCGTGTTGCTACCGCACTGGTAATGTCGGGGTGTATTGTGATAATCCTACGCGCCAATCTCGGGGTGTTGCCGTGTGAAGGCCATAGCGTGGTCGAGCAGGCGGGAATGAGAGATAATATTCTCTGTGTCTTGGTTTTTCTCTGGTAAAACTACAACTACGTATTTACCATATTTCTACGATTTAATGAATTAAGTAGTACGATTAAAGAAGTAACATCTGCCATTCTCGAAAATACCTTTAAAATGAGGTACCATACGGCATAGGGTTGCATTTAAAATTGTTGACCTCAACTCTCTAGCGTAACCCCCCAAGGGGGTCGAAAAGTCAAATTACATAAAAAAGTAGATTTATTAATCAATAAGATACAACTACAATTTGGTGTCTCTATCTTTATTAATAGTAAAGATATTTGCCCATGTCAAGGCTTTTCAGACATCCTGTATGGTATATCCCTGTAACCGAAGTAATTTCGTATTTCGCATTTTCAAATAACACAATGTGGGTAAATAAATATTTGTATTTTATTTTCAAATCGGATCCTAAATGTATTTACAGCTAGGTTAGAGCCGTCCCTGGAATAACCCCCGTTTTCAAAGCTTTACTCATCAGATTCATTTATAAAAAAGTAATGCACCGCATGCTAAAAGACCTTTAAAGACACCTTTCTCCCAAAGACCATCCAAAATCCACTCATATCTTTCCAATCCTTTGGCGACAACGCTGTTTACTTTCACCCCTGCCGTTGTGACACTACCCCACACCCCTCCCCCTACGACGTTTCCACCCTCACACTTTAATGCCCCTTCGGCACACCCTCATACACTCTACTTCTTTTTGGGAAGGAGACATTTCTATACATCCATCATCCACCATTCTGACACTCAAATCTTCACCCTTTGGCGAAAGCGCACTTACTGCCTTCCTGACATTCCACCCTCACACCCACACCATCACTGATAAGCGACTGTTTTACCGATATGACGTCATCCCATAAGAGATGCATGTAAATTTGAATTTCGCGGGCTGATAAAGTTGTTTACTCTCGGTATGTCCGTTTTGTACGTCTGGCGTCTTTAACAATACATACAAATACAATACAAATACTCCTAACCTAAAGAAGCACACCATTTTGCCTGAACATATTTCTAACAATGTGTTTTCCATTTTTTTTTTCAGTTACTTCTAACTTCAATATATACCTAACGTACTACTGCCAGAACGAATTATTTTTTCAGAAAATATATTATTCCCTTTAGATTCATAATTTATATCTGTTATCAAAAAATTTACTCCAATTTTATAAACTTTACCATCAGAAATCAGAAACTATTTTATTTGGTACACTGTATATTACTCATATTAAATATAATAAACATAAATACATCTTACTCCAAAATCTTATAGAAAACTGTAAACAAACTATTGACCCGCCCTCTTTATAACAGGGGCTGAACTTTTGCCTGGTTCTTGTCTAAGTAACCACCAGTCCGTGAAATTAAATATGGCGGAAAAATATCGACCATATGATATAATATTTAGTTTTCAATGGACATTGGCCGAATAAAGGCATTTTTTCGGTTGAAACTTTCTAAAAACACTTCTCGTAATTTAATCTCGGATCTAACCCATTTTTGTTAGATTCTGTGCCAAAAGTTTTTAAATTGTTATTATTTTTGTTTGTTGATTACATGACAATGAGGCCAAAGTTTCTAATAAAAAATATGTTAGATCGGAGCTTAACATTTTAGCTTTCAATACATGTCTCTAAATTGTTCTAAAATTGCGTAGTTTTTAAAAAGGCCATTCTGAAACGAGGCTCTGCAAGGCACATTTTTCCTGATTCCACTCTTAACAACGTGTTAAATTTATGACGTTGTTAGTTAATCACGAAATAAATTTTCTTTCTGCAACCCACCGTAAATCATCTAAATATAATAATTTTTCTTTTGGTATACCTATCATATAAATCTGTGTGGCTACTAGTTTCAATGTTGTCAAAGTCATTGTGTTCTTGTGTGTTTGTTTGTTCTTGATTTTTGTTAAAAATTAAAAATTCTTCCAAATTATTTTGAAGATCTTGAGAACGACGCACTATTTTTACGTCGGGTTGCACAAACAATTTAATCACGAATTAAACTACCCAGTAAACCAACTACAGTTTCAGAAACATATCTGAAACCATAACTCCGAGATGTGAAATGTTTCGTATTTTTCTTCAGAGATATTTGTAAAACATCCCTGAAACCATAAATGACCTACCTAAAATATGTTTCACTGAAACATTTCAAAGATTGATTTATGAAACATAACCAATTTTAGTTTCTGAAACATTCTTGAAACCATAAGTGATCTATCTCAAACACGTTTCACTGAAACATTTCAAAGATCGATTTATGAAACATATCCAATTTTGTATATATTTGTAAATGAGAATCAGCTCTCTAACCACCTGACGATACCTTATATTATAAGGATATGAAACAAATGATGTTAAAACAGCTATTCTCCGGGCTATATGCCCCTCCGAGCGCTGCATTGTACACCAAAATTTGCCGTATTTTGAAGTTTGACTAACACTGTTAGACAACAAAATACTTGGTTTGACTGCAAGAAACTACCAGGAAGAAGGAAGCCGTTTCTTTACAGGATAAACGAACATACCGATCTTCCGAAACACCAATCCTAAAAGCTAAACATGTCGAACTGCATAAGCAGTATGACACAGGCAGCGCCATCCATTAGCAGTTTCAAGCAGTCGGAGGAGTAATTTTTAGAAAATATTTTTGAAACATGCATAGGTACGCAACGTTCAACGGAGAATGCAGTGGCGGATCCAGGTTTTTGCTGAGGGGGGGGGGGGCAAATTTTATAACGGGTTGAAGAAATACTTCAAATAAATTAATGCCGTGATTAGGGCTCAGGGGGGCGAAACCCCTTTCGCCCCACCCCCCTGAATCCACGCCTGAGAGAATGTTTTAAATGTTTATAAGTATTGTCAATTTGAAATTTAATGATTCGTTTTTACTGGAACATTTTTGAAACATGTATAAAACCTTCAAAATAATGTTTCAAATGTTTATAAGTATTGGCAAACTGATACGCATTTCACAAATGATTAATGTTTACTGGAACATTTCGGAAACATGTATGAAACCTTCAAAAGAAAGTTTCAAATGTTTATAAGTATTACCAAATTGAAACATCTCACAAATGGTTAGTGTTTACTGGAACATTTCTGAAACATATATGAAACCTTCAAAAGAATGTTCCAAATGTTTATAAGTATTGCCAAACTGATACGCATTTCACAAATGATTCATGTTTTCTGGAACATTTCTGAAACATGTATGAAACCTTCAAAAGAATGTTTCAAATGTTTATAAATATTACCAAATGGAAACATCCCACAAACGATTCGTGTTTAATGGAACATTTCCGAAACATGTATGAAACCTTCAAAAGAATGTTTCAAATGTTTATAAGTAATACCAAATTGAAACATCTCACAAATGATTCGTGTTTACTGGGTAATAAGACACTTGCAATGTGACAGCACTTATGCTAACATCATTGCCAAATATGACTCTAAACGTCAATTAAATTTACTACTTGATTAAAAGTTTTGTGCAACCCGCTGTAAATGTATTATTTTCTTGCATACTTCAAATCATGTTTTCAAAAGCTAAGGTTTTCGGATATAACGGCTTGTTTTTTGTTGAAATCCTAATATGTTGTAAAATGTGTGCTGTTTCGCCACTTTTCGCGACACTATTTTCGATAGGTACTAGAAACAATGGAAAATGAAGGGTGGTTATTTTAGGCACAGGAAAATAAAGGATTCATGTGGAGATTACTTTTTAATCTTACTATTCGAAATTGAATGCAGTTTATACTGAATTGACTCTTCGGGAATACGTATTTATGTTAGAGTTGCATAGGTTCCTAGTTCACTAGTCAACAAGGTCAAACAACTCTTCTCCTCGCAGAGCCAAGGTAAAGTCTTCTGAGGTTTTTTGTTTAGTCGTTCACTCTCTGCCCTTATGAATGTTGTTGCCTGCTTAGGTGTTCCCCGCCTGACCTCCACGAACAGGATTTGATCCTCTCGAAGTTATCTTTCTACTGCAGTTTTGTGTAGCTTTCAGACTCTTCGTAAAGTGAAACTTTAAAATTTGGAAAATTTTTATTTTTAATGTTTTAATCATGGAAAATCAGGTGCTATGCCGCTGGTGAATTCAGACGAGGAGAACTGGGATCTTTAAACTCAGCCAGGATCCCCACCGATCCAAGTTATTGAGGTCTCTAGCACAACTGGTGATTAGTGGATGTATGCCTAGGTGAGTAGCGGAAAAACAAAACGTGTAAAAGACTATTTTTAAAAACATTTTAAGTATTGTAAATATTAATTAAAGTTCAAGAAATGCTAATTTAAAAAAACGTTGTAACAAAACCTTTTTGCTTTATTTATAATGTAGAATTACAGTGAATTTATAAATTTAATGTGATATTATCGCCACTCTAATTAACAAACTCTATAATATTCTAATGACAATGGAAAACTCCGTATCTCTGTAACAAAAAGTGAGTACTCAAATGCCCAAATTGTATGTAAATATAACCCCAAACTAAAGTAAGCTTTGTTTCTTTTAGAGCTACCGCGAATTTTCTATTATTTTCTTTTCAAATTTAATCTTAATTCTGAACTGAATATTGAAATCATTGTTTTAAATAGTATATTATTTAACACAATTTTTATTTATTAAAATTTAACCCGACCCAATCAAACCCAATCAAACACAATTTCTTTATTACTATTTTCTTAAGTTGTAACTTGGAATAATAAAATCAAGTCCAAAATATTTTTAATTCAATTTATTAATATTTTTACAGACGTTTAACTTTAGTTAATAAGTGTATATTTTCTGTATCTGTATGTCCTTTTTATATAAATCATTTTTTAATGAGTTTGCTACCCTTTTCCTCAGAAGCCCATTATATGGATCAAGTTTATTAAAGACGAAAACTCAATTCAAATTAAATAGCTACAAAGCAGTAAGTTATAATTTAGAAATATTTAATAAATATGTATTGGACCTAATAATCCAGCAGCATAAGTAAAAATAACACATGTTTTTACTGGGAAATTCTTTTTTCACCTACCTTATACTAAAATTCATGCGATGTGACCACAGAAACATGCCGCGCCGAGTATGGTTAAGCTTTATGGTCCAAGAGCTGGTAGACATTTTTGGGTTGGTATTTGAGGCACTGTGAAAAAGTGTTCAAAACTTCTTCTAGTTATAGGTACCTGAATTCGAAAATGCAGACCTGGCTGAAGGGTGGCGGGGCTTAAGCGACCCTTAAATTTTTAAAGAAGCCAAATTTTTTTTTCAAAAAATATTCTTGAGGCATTTTGAATTTTTAATATCTTAGAATGTAGTATTTACAGAGTTGAAAAATGAAAAAGCCAGATCATATAACTTGCCAGATGTTTACAAAATTATTTTTCAAAAAAATCGAAAAAATATACTTGAGCCACTTTGAAATTTTTACAGGATAATATTTGTGACTAAAAATAAATATTTACAAACAGACAGGTCGTTTCGGCAGGACATTTTACCTGCCAGGTGAGTTAGAATATTCAACGTGAGTGCGAGTTAATAGCACTATGCGTAAGTTGACGCGTGAGAGAGCGCGTATGTCGCCGTTGTCTCAAGGGGAAGCACGCTGCGGTGTGATTGGCTCCCGCAAGACCACGTGATTTACAGTACCCATGCGGTCGTTAGTAAGAATTTTGGAGTATAATGTAGTTATAACGTTCTCACTCATATACTACAACGTATAACACGTGTTTTTATAGTGGAAAAACGTGTGTGTTATTTGCGCAAAAGACACTGAAAAAATAATTCTTTTTAATGGAAAGACATTGAAAAAAAGTAACGAAGTGCTGGAAACAAGAACACATTCCGACGATGAATAATATAAAAAGATATTTTTATACGTTTTTTATAAATTCATTTCAATTGATTTTATTATGCAATTTGATATTTATATTCATTCACTTTTCAATTCTACCGTATTTTATAAAAATTAATAAAAATTAAATTGAATTAAAGTAATCAGAAGGAAAAAAAATTTTTTATTTGCTTAGTTATGTCGCGCATGAATAAATATGTGCAACATACTATAATTTTTTTCATTTATAGATAAATATATAAAAATTTTAAAATAACAAAATTACGACTGAGAAGGTTATAACTACTCCAAAATTCTTACTAACGACTACATGGGTACTGTAAGTCACGTGGTCTTGCGGGAGCCAATCACACCGCAGAGTACTTCCCCTCCAGACAACGGCGATATATGCGCTCTCTCACACTTCAGCTTACGCATTCTAAAGCTCTTTTAGTCGTCGATTAAAAGTTTTAAATAAAATATATATAACGCCTACAAAAAGTAGTATGCCGTTTTAGGCCAGTCTCCCCTACTAAGAATTAATTCACGAAACAATCCGACGTGGTAACAATATACTCCTTTTTAACATGAAGAATTTGAAATCCGAAATTATTTACATAGGTAGTTATCCGTCGTAATTCTAAGTACTATTCCTATTCCGCGTTCTGTTGATTCTAAATTTCAATACCGTTACATACAAGCTATTCCGAGAATCTCCAGGGGGCGATTTTAAATCAGTGGCCTAGTCATGACTACGTTACCTTATTTGGCAACGTTGCTCCATATACTCAATGTTTAACGTAAAAAATCAAAGTATTAAGATTAAACGAGACAGTGTTGCCCAATGGTCTGACTAGGTAATGATTTGGTCACTGATTTAAAAATGGCTAAGAGGTTTCAACGTTGGACCTGTTAAAAAGTAACAGGTTTTTGGAACTGTTCCGTAAGCGAAACGGAACTGTTATTAAAAAATAACAGTTTGTACCACCTCTATGAGGAATAAAAGCGTAACGTCAAAAATCCTAAGATGGCCGCTCAGCAACCAATAGAATCGCTTTTTGCGATTCGCCTCCGTTCTTAATTCCGCACATATGACGTCGGCTTAAATCCATCTGGTGAAATCCATCAAAAAATCCTAGTGTAAAAAAGAACGCGTCCGGCGTCCCTATTGTCGCCACTGTACCCAGATAGCACACGACATCTTAAAGACGTCCAGTTTACGTGCACATTATGCCTAAACGCCTAACGACAAAGAAAAGACATCTCAAAGATGTCTTTTTTAAGACATTCGGAAGACAATATAAATAGACATCTTAAAGACATCTTCTGAATGTAGGCGTAGGCGTAAGCAATAAAAGGGATTAGCCAGTATCGGAACATTCAAATTAAATAAAGTAAACAAGACAAGTTGTTTTTTTAAACAGAATATAATCGTAGACGTTCAATTTGTTGCAAGAGTGTTTTATTGGATTAAAATTTCGTAGTCCACTTATAAAATAAAACACAAGTTATTAATGATAAAATTATTATAATTCCATTTAAAATATAAGTTAGTGCGTACTGCATAAAGATTTGACTATCTGGGTGTCCAAATAACGCGCTATCTAGCAGCTAACAAGACTTTCAGGCTAGCTAAATTTAAATCACACCATTTGGCAACACTGCTTAAGTCATCTCACATATTTAAATTTTAAGGTTATACATTGAATAAATGAAGCAGTGTTGCCAAAAGGTTTACGTCGTCTGGACCCACGTTACCAATTTTAAAATTAAATTACACCTTGCTTTAAATAAGACTTGTAACCTTGTCAACATTTGGTCAAAGTAAAAAATAAAATTTACATAAATTGTCGTTTATAGGAAAAGTGTAGTCAGTAATTTATTCATCGATGAGTTAAAGCACATTTAAAATTAACCGCTCTGTCAGTAGTGTCATTCTTGCTGTCAATTGTCAAAACCTCACCCGCGTTAGGAGCGTCCTTTTGGCGGTTTTACTGCATTTTGCAATTTTTTGTTTGTAGTTTTGTGACTAAATGATTGCTACTTTTTACTAAAGGTAAGTAAAGTATTTTTTAATTATCAAAAAATGCATAAACATTATATGCGGGCTAAAAGAGCCTTTAAACCGTATGTCGTTGAAAACAACACCACCGATGTCAATTACAGTTCTAATTCTGGTCCTAGTACCTCGTCCGGGGCTATCTCCTTACTACTACTACTACTTTTCAAAATAATGGTGGTTCAGACACTGGGCTAAACACCTCTTTCCCGGCAGATTCCCCCAGTTCATCAGATTCAGAGAGTGACCCAACCCCCCAATGTGACCTTCAAATTCCTATTCTTGCAACAAATATAAATCCCATAATAGAACATGATTTAAACAATACACATAATTTTAAAGCTAAATTAACCGAATGGGCTCTAAAATATAATATTCCTCATATTGCGTTAAATGATTTGCTGCAGTTGTTGCATAATATGCCCGTTCCCAATGATTCATTACCGTTAGATTCTAGAACTCTTTTGGGAACTATAAGGAATGTTGCAATTAAAGACATTGCACCTGGTTCTTACTATCATTTTGGCCTTAAAAAAACTATTGAAGTGTTGCTTGAAAACCATGAACATTCTGTCTTTGGCGACAGTACCATTTGCTTAAATATAAATATCGATGGATTTTATTTTTAGATGAAAATGTGGCTTCCAACAATCTTGCAGTGGATAACTCATTTGAATTTGCAGGTAAGGATTTTGGTGGTTCTTAACATAAACAAAGTTTGTTCAGTGTTACTACTTATTAACTTTTTTTTATTTTATTTTTGTTACTATTCTTTTTTCCCTATATATTTTTTGTTTCAGAAAAAAACGACAGTATTAGCAATAAAAATATGGGAAAGTACAGTACTTGTAGTAGTCAAAGTTTCGATAAAATAAGTAAGTGTTTTGTCAGTTTTATTTACATATTAAGAAAAATTTGAAATAAGTTATTTTTAGGTACCAAAGTATTTTCTGAAAACAATAAATCCAACGTTTGTCAAATTTGCAAGGGATCAGGTAAAATTTTACCTATTTACACTAATTCTGTTACGGTTACTTACAGTATCACAAATATTTGCATCACCTAAGACTCTCTTTTGCTAAAGACTGTACAAACTCTACATTTAATCATACTTCCGTGTTGCGCTTTTTTTGTATATATTGTTGGTATAATTATTTTTTATTTTATAAATCGTTTTTAGCTGCTGATTTAGCCATAATAAATCAGCAAAATCATATTTTAAGAAGCATGATATCTGACACTTTGGATGAAGTAAAAAAATTAAGGGAAGACATGGAAAGGGGAAGAAATATAGATTTACATAAAAAGCCACAAATCATATTTACCAAATATGGAGATATATCTTTCCCTATTGCAAATGAAGAACATATGCTAAAATTTGAGGAAATTCTGACAAATGAAGAGGAGTTTGACATCGCTGTAAGTTTATATCCCTTCAACTATAAATTATACCATACTACATACTTTATTTTTTATCAAAAACTGCTTTGGAATTTTAGAGCACAGAATTGTCAAAGTATGGTGGTTCGAATATTTACCACTTTGTGAAAAGAGTGCTTTCTGCTCTTGTATCAGATATGATAGCCATTCAGTATAGTTTCCTTGGTAGCAAAGGCAAGAAGCCCTTTAAATTTATGAAATTAACAAGATTGGTGGTGGGTAAGTTTGTGTCATGTGGTCTAGATTTATGTGATAATTGTATTTAGGGCAAGTTGAATGGACATTTAAGTTCTATGAACTTGATTTTAAAAAAAAAGTAGCAGTAGCAGTTTAATAGTTTATACATTGCCTAGTGTTGTGATTATGTATAGTCTTATTCTCTTTAAGGGACATTTTAGATTTCTTGTCTTTTAGAATAATAGAATGAATCAAAGTACAAATTTCTAATTTATATATATATATATATATATATATATATATATATATATATATATATATATATATATGTATATATATATATATATATATATATATATATATATATATATATATATATATATATATATATATATATATGTGTATATATATATATATATATATATATATATATATATATATATATATATATATATATATATATATATTTTCTTTTTTTTTGAAGGTGTAAATATCCTTTGGGTATATATAGATTAATAGTTGGCTCTAATTCTGGTAATTTATGTATACATTTAGTATCTTTATTTTGTAATTTTTGTAATGGTTTTAAGTTTGATATACCAGCCGAACCCCAAATTGAAACCAAATATTGCAATTTTGAATATATCAACGAAAAATATATATTTTTAAAATATTTTAAAGGAATGTAATATCTAGCCCTATACTAAACAGCTATTAAAGGGGATACAGAATTTATAATGTACTGGATATATGACTTTTCCAATTTAAATTTTCGTCTAAAACTAATCCTTAAAATTTAGTTGTTTGTGAACACCGAATATGTTCATCTTTAAATTGTAATGGATACATGCTAGAATTTATTTTGTTTTTACTAATAGACATAAAAGATTTTTTAAAATTTAACCTTAAGTTTATTGAAGCCAAGGAAGATGTATCGCAGATCATTATTAACATTGACTACTTACTTACCTTTAAATTCAAATAATATAATTATGATTTGTCACTTTTGAAATGATTTATTAAATAAAATGACCATCTTAGCATAGTGGGATAGTGCTACAAAGCTAACCTTTAAAACTTTTATTTTTAGAGTCTGCTGAGAAATCGCAACTCACCACCACAATAAATGACACTGAAAGCGCCATAGCAACATGGTTACGGAGGTCTTCTGACCGAAAAGCCTCGGTGCACAAAAAATTCAGTTCTCGGGAATAAGTTGTAAAAAAATTAAAATAAATTTAAAATTTATATTTAACAGCGTTTTATTATGTTAATACATATATATTAGGTCGTAGTCTCACTATGAAAATCGTTTTTTCATGACGAGCCAGGGGGGTTATGGAAGAAGGAAGAAAGTAGATGCTTTTATCATTGGTCAGATTTGACCCTCCTCCACAATACCTAAGTTCATCACGAAATGACAATTTTTGTAATGAAACTACGATATATCTACCCACACATGCACCTATTTTTAACTTTTTTTGAGGTCTTATAAATGCCTGAAAAAGACATTTCTAAGCCCTTAAAAATATCGTCAAACGACGTCGTAAAGACGTGCAGTTTTGTAACAAACGATGTCTCGAAGACGTCTTACAGATGTCCAAAGGCGTAAACACGACATCTTCAAGACGTCCTGTACATCTTGCGTAGACATCTTTAGGACGTCGTAAAGATGTTTTTGTGCTATCTGGGTAATGATATAAGGCACTGAAACCGACATAACCTCTTTTCATGTATTGCCTTTTTAATTATTTATATGCGGTCTGCCTGAAATAAAACCCAAGCATACATTTTTATTTTCTTGGCTGCCTCGTTCTTTGCTGTTAGGAAAGCAATTATTTTTTTCCACATTTTAAAATCATCCTGATTCATCGATCGATTCCAGGTAATATAAAGATTAAGGTATATTATTTCGAACATTACATAAAAACCATTCTCAATATAAGCCTACCACTTAGAGTCCCAAAGTGAAAAACAAATACCTACATTGCGCTAAAAACAAGTTGTCGCTTTTATTTGTCTAGGCATGTTAGGACGACAAATTATTTTTTAGCAGGGTTTGATCGAGGATATCAAGGAAAGTCGAGCTTCAGGGCATAATAATAATAATAATAATATGAAAAATGTCAGTGATTTTTGTTGAATGTTAGTTTATTTTGCAGCAATATTCTTTTTTTATCTTGTAGATTCTGATTTTACTAAATTAATTTATAAAATTGTGGAAATAATAATTACCCAGAAGCCACATAAGAAAATTTTGGATGATATTGGTACTCGACCAAGTTCGAAGACATGGACGAGGTTTTAACAATGGAATAATGGGGAAAGAACCGAGGCAAAACACAATTTGCCAATAACAAGTATTGAAGAGCTCAAAGAGATAGATGAAAAAATTAGTGAACAAAGCACTTATTTTAAGTCAGTAAGTGTAATTTTACATTTAAGAAGTAATTTTTTATAAATTAATTTTTCACAAAATTGAATTTATTATTTAAGGTTAAAGGAATTTTATCCAGAACTAATAGACGACAAACTTGCTCTGCTTTTATCATACAAAGGCAAGATTAGTTATTAAACATTAAATTTAACGCATCTGTTGTATAAACAACTACATCAGAGGGCATACCTTGTGTACTCATATGTAAAATAGTAATATGTGTGTAATGCACATGTATCATATTTTAGATAACTTCTGCTGCAACAGGTTTTACTGAATTTACCATCACGAAATAAAAGGAGGGGCCCTGGAAGGAGATTACTAGGCCTCTTAAAAGAAAGAGAGCTAAGCCAGCTACTGAGGTCAACCATTCTAGTGCATATGAGATTTGTCATGAAATATACGACAGTATGACAAACGTGAGTTTTTTAACGGTGCAGGTAATGTTTATTTGTAATTAAAATTTTATTTCTACAGCTTGTGACGAAGACTTTTGGTCGATGCATCTACATACCACGCACACATGTATCAGGTTATACAGTTCTGCACAAGCATCAACTATTTAAAGTTAATTTTTAAGTTAAAATTAGGTCAGTTCTAATGTGTAAATATAAGAATTTGATTTAAGTGTTGAATGTTCTGTTATAAATCGAATATATTCTTAACAAATGTATCTTCTCGATAATTTATGTAATAATTTATAAGCATCTTATTCCTATAATATTTTAAATTAATAAACAAAAATTCCTGTTTTGTTTTATTGAAGCGTCCACCTTAGGAAATACGTTTTTTAAAAATGTTCTACTAAATGTTAAAGTAAAAGTTACGAGGGAGGTGGGGGAGGAGTAAAAGAACCGGCTGAGAATTTGTTCAAAAATATGGACTAACATTATTTTCAGGGTGACTGAGGTCAGAAAATCTAATTTTGTCTAACCGATGTTAAAAAAATTAACGGGTGTAGGATTGACAATTTCTCTAAAAATGTTAACTAACGTCATTTTCGGGGTTATTGAGGTCAACAAATTTAATTTTGTGTAACTGATGTTAATAAAATTGAGGGGGGGGATAAAGACTGCCAATTTCTCCTTCAGTACTGGGTCATTTTCGGGGTTATTGATGTCGGAAAAAACTTACGCAAAAAAAATACGGCGGGGAAGGGGGGCAAAAGGAACGGGTGGAAGATTCTTAAAAAATAAATTAAAAGTCTTTTTCGGTATTACTGAGGTCAGAAATACCAATATTGCGTGGACATTACAAATTTAAAGAGGGAGCGATAAGATGAAGGGAGTACCTATATAGGATAACTAACATGAAAGAAATTTTTTTTCAACAAAATTTACCGACTTTACAAAAGAAAAAGTATGAAATGCAATTTTTACTTATTTACAGCTGTGGTTAATGGTAAACTTAGTTTTGTTCAAAGTTAGGTAACTTGTACACCGAAGTTGTGAAAGTTGAAGTCTGCGCGGTTTTACAGTATAAGGATCCGTAATAATCTTAAACAATTAATAAGAAGTTCAGAAATTTGGTGTACAAGTTACCTAACTGAACAAAGTTAAGTTTACCATTAACCACAGTTATAAATACGTAAAAATTGCATTTCATACTTTTTAGTGCTTTTTCTTTTGTAAAGTCGGTTTAATTAAAAAAAAATTATAAGTATCTAAAAGCTTTAAGCCATATTTTCCATTTTTGACTGTCTGGCGGATAGAGCCTGACGAGCATAAAAATGCTCTCATCTTTGACAGGCTGGATATGTTTAAACAATATCACCATCTAATGATAATACTGCTATTGTGTGGCCAAAAACCACCAATCCTCTTGGGGAACTTTTAGATTTTTCCAGTTTTAGAGCGATCTGTTCACGCTAACTCTAGTTTTTATGTATGTTAATAAGTACCTACCATTTATTTCGTAAAATTAATAAAAAAGTTTCTACTTATATATTATGTCGTGTTAACATAGCATATTTTTTTACTGTATTGAGTTTCTATTTCAATAAATATTATTTTTGGGAATTTGGTATTTTACTTTTACCAGTAGTAAATAGTGGTATGATAAAAGTACCTAGGATTAATTTTATCGTAGCAGTAAAAATTATCCGATGAAAGTGTAAGACAAGTTTCGAACTCATCCTTAAGCGTAGGTACCTTACACGGTCAATATTATTGATATCAATCAATATTTCAACAATCCACTTCAATCTCTGTATCAATATTCTTCAACCTTACACGATAAGTATTATTGCCAATATTTCCTTCAGTACATATAACCTACTATTATCCGTGCCTGTTGAAAATGGATCCTCGACAGAGAGCATGTATTACGATAATTTTAAGTTTAGGGATAAAACGTACAGTAAAGTGTAAGCGCTGGATGAAAGATTGCTTAAAAAAGCATGTTTGCTGCTTTCATTGTTGACAGCAGCTGCCGTTACCTACACTAAGGATTGATCCAATATTGACAGCACACCCTAGACGATCAGTAATACTGACGGTATCCCCCTCTACATGCTGATATTGATGCCTGATATTCGGAAATTCGAATTCGCGTCAGTTCAATCCATCTAACCATCAATATATCCACCTTACACGGTCAATATTTTTGTCAATATAATAACATATTGTCAGTATTTATCAGTATTATTGACCGTGTAAGGTGCGCTTTAGAATAACACCATAAATATGGCGTTTTAGTATTATTTCGTTCTTGCGCATTCACCATAATTTCATGATTCTGGAACAGATATAAGTAGTCGTAATTTGGTTCCATTTGGAAAAAAAGCTGGGCCCGGCCTTTGTACTGTTTTAACAGAAGCCTACTCAGGAAGCATGTACCTATAATTTAGAACAATAAAAAGCCCAGCAACGGTCTTTTTACGGACAAAAATTGTCAATTCATGCCCACAGGTCTGATTATTTTTGCATTTCTTGAAGTTTAACCATCCTTTAAACAAATTTTAGCAAACCTTTAGGATATATTTTTTAAAATGCATTAAGATAAGATACACCCTATTTATTTTAAGCCCAGAAATTAGCCAGTGGAACAGCCCTTTACCACTGAGAAGCTAATATTTTGAATTTTATAACTTTTACGTTCCGTGTTTTGCCACTTCAGTGCCATGTTGTAAAACCGTTTGAACCGACCTTTCCAATATTCTATCCGAAGAGTATTTAGAGAGGCAGTACCTATAATTTGGAAGAAGAAAACGCCCTTTGGATGTCCTTTTCTGGCTGGAAACTCTCTATTTTGGATAATGGATCTGACTATTTCTTGTACTTTTTGAAGTTTTGTCCTATCTACAAAAGCCATTTCGGCCGACCTTTTGCATATTATGGTAAAAATACAATAAGCCATACACCCTGTTTAGTTTGACCCCAAGAGATACCCCGTGGATCGCCTTTTACCGCAAATTGGAGATGTTTTAATTTTAAAAAATTTGAATTTTGGTGTTTGTACAAATTTTGTTCCATTTGGAAAAAAAAGTTCCTCCCGACCTTAATAATGTTTAAACAGAAGCCTACTCAGGGAGCATTTACCTATAATTTAGAACAATAAAAACCCCAGCAACTGTCGTTTTACGGACAAAAATTGTCAATTCATGTCAACGGGTATGATAATTTTTGCATTTTCTGAAGTTTAGCCAGTGTTTAAACAAATTTTCGCAGACCTTTAGGATATATTTTGAAAAATGCATTAAGATAAGATACACACTCTTTATTTTAAGCCCAGAAATTGGCCAGTGGAATAGCCCTTTACCACTGAGAAGCTAATATTTTGAATTTTATAACTTTTACGTTTCGTGTTTTGCCACTTCAGTGCCATGTTGTAAAACCGTTTGAACCGACCTTTCCAATATTCTATCCGAAGAGTATTTAGAGAGGCAGTACCTATAATTTGGAAGAAGAAAACGCCCTTTGGATGTCCTTTTGTGGCTGGAAGCTCTCTATTTTGGATAATGGATCTGACTATTTGTTGTACTTTTTGAAGTTCTGTCCTATCTACAAAAGCCATTTCGGCCGACCTTTTGCATATTATGGTAAAAATACAATAAGCCATACACCCTGTTTACTTTGGCCCCAAGAGGTACCCCGTGGATCGATTTTTACCGCAAATTGGAGATGTTTTAATTTTAAAAAAATTGAATTTTGGTGTTTGTACAAATTTGGTTCCATTTGGAAAAAAAAGTTCGGCCCGACCTTAATAATGTTTAAACAGAAGCCTACTCAGGGAGCATTTACCTATAATTTAGAACAATAAAAACCCCAGCAACTGTCGTTTTACGGACAAAAATTGTCAATTCATGTCAACGGGTATGATAATTTTTGCATTTTCTGAAGTTTAGCCAGTGTTTAAACAAATTTTCACAGACCTTTAGGATATATTTTTAAAAATGCATTAAGATAAGATACACACTCTTTATTTTAAGCCCAGAAATTGGCCAGTGGCATAGCCCTTTACCACTGAGAAGCTAATATTTTGAATTTTATAACTTTTACGTTCCGTGTTTTGCCACTTCAGTGCCATGTTGTAAAACCGTTTGAACCGACCTTTCCAATATTCTATCCGAAGAGTATTTAGAGAGGCAGTACCTATAATTTGGAAGAAGAAAACGCCCTTTGGATGTCCTTTTCTGGCTGGAAACTCTCAATTTTGGATAACGGATCTGACTATTTCTTGTACTTTTTGAAGTTCTGTCCTATCTACAAAAGCCATTTCGGAAGACCTTTTGTATATTATGGTAAAAATACAATAAGCCATACACCCTCTTTACTTTTGCCCCAAGAGATACCCCGTGGATCGCCTTTTACTGCAAATTGGAGATGTTTTAATTTTAAAAAATTTGAATTTTGGTGTTTGTACAAATTTTGTTCCATTTGGAAAAAAAAGTTCCTCCCGACCTTAATAATGTTTAAACAGAAGCCTACTCAGGGAGCATTTACCTATAATTTAGAACAATAAAAACCCCAGCAACTGTCGTTTTACGGACAAAAATTGTCAATTCATGTCAACGGGTATGATAATTTTTGCATTTTCTGAAGTTTAGCCAGTGTTTAAACAAATTTTCACAGACCTTTAGGATATATTTTCAAAAATGCATTAAGATAAGATACACATTCTTTATTTTAAGCCCAGAAATTGGCCAGTGGAATAGCCCTTTACCACTGAGAAGCTAATATTTTGAATTTTATAACTTTTACGTTCCGTGTTTTGCCACTTCAGTGCCATGTTGTAAAACCGTTTGAACCGACCTTTCCAATATTCTATCCGAAGAGTATTTAGAGAGGCAGAACCTATAATTTGGAAGAAGAAAACGCCCTTTGGATGTCCTTTTCTGGCTGGAAACTCTAAATTTTGGATAATGGATCTGACTATTTGTTGTACTTTTTGAAGTTCTGTCCTATCTACAAAAGCCATTTCGGCCGACCTTTTGCATGTTATGGTAAAAATACAATAAGCCATACACCCTGCTTACTTTGGCCCCAAGAGATACCCCGTAGATCGCCTTTTACCGCAAAATGGAAATTTTTTAATTTTTATAAATTTTTAATTTTTCTGTTTTAAATATTTTGATTCTATTTTCCAAAGAAATTGTCTTTGATTGAAGTGAAATCTAAATTTTTATTACGTAAGGTTTATATCCTTGCTTATAGTCACGAGCGACTATAAGGGAATACTGAGTACCTAATTACATTTTACATAATTAGGTAGAGATTAATGTATCTAGCCCTACAAAATGATTTAAACACGATGGGTGCAGATTGCATGTGCCCTCACTCGTCGCGCGAACAGCAGCGGCTGACGGGACGTCGATTTGTTTCCGTTGCCAAAAGCCGTTGCTAACCTGTCTACGGTCCGCATGGGTGCTGTAAGTCACGTGGTATTGCGGGAGCCAATCACACCGCAGCGTGATTCCCCTCCAGACAACGGCGATATACGTGCTCTCTCACACTTGAACTTACGCATAGCGCTATTAACTCGCACTCACGTTGGACATTCTCACTCACCTGTCAGGTAAAAGGTCCTGCCGAAACGACCTGTCTTTTTGTAAATATTTATTTTTAGTCACAAATATTATCCTGTAAAAATTTCGAAGTGCCTCAAGTATATTTTTTCGATTTTTTTGAAAAATAATTATGTAAACACCTGGCAAAATTTGCGACCCGGATAAATGATCTGGCTTTTTCATTTTTCAACTTTTTAAATACTAAATTCTAAGATAGTAAAATTTGAAAATGCCTCAAGAATATTTTTTGAAAAAAAAATTTGGCTTCTTTAAAAATTTAAGGGTCGCTTAAGCCCCGCCACCCTTCAGCCAGGTCTGCATTTTCGAATTCAGGTATAACTAGAAGAAGTGTTGAACACCTTTTCACAGTGCCTCAAATACCTACCCAAAAATGTCTACCAGCTCTCCGTCTATTATAGGTTGTATATTAAGAATACCAACTTCTTATAGGAATATTCGTAACAAGTTTCTTAAGTTCGCTTTCATTAAGATAGATGTTGCCCGGAGTTCTTTATTTTTATTTATTCGTAATAAAATTAGTCAAAACTATAAAACAATAATTTTCTTATTAGTCTGACGAATATAGACAATTTTATTTTTTTACTATTTTAGTTTCAAAACTCTAATATAATTTACTTTGCTGCGATTATATTTTGAGTTTCTAAGATAAAAATAAAACACAGGTTAATATTATTCAGTTTATTGAGTTTAAAGTTTGCAAAGGGATCGGGCTCACAAGAAATTCATTAAAATAAAATATACCATTTCACTTACAAGTAATAAATTACAATATTTTATGGAATAATTGTAGTACTTGCAAAGTTTTAATATTTTTCCTACCAGAATTATACTAACACACATTTTAAGTTACATACAATAAAGGGATTTACTAACAATTATTAAATTACAGAATTTTATTAAATAATTTTTGTATAAGTTTCTACGTTTTAAGTTGCATTAAAATGTTTTACTAACAATTCTTAACTTACAGTATCTTATGGGATCATTGATATAATTGTATCCCATAAGTTTCTATATTTTTACTACCAGAATTACACTATAAACCCATTGGGTTACGTTAACTAATAAAGTGATCTACCACGCATTGAACAGTGTATATTTAGGAATATCTTAAAGGTCGTTTATCATGGGTATTCACGTGATTATGTGAAGCAGGTTCTAAGAAATATTGGTGTATATAATAACAGTAATAACATAATGCATGTTTTCTCGAGGTTTGCATTAGCATATAAGTTTGGGTTCCAAAAACACTTTATCCAAATAATTTGTTTGTTGGGGTGACATCTCTAGACTCATGTTAAGGGCTGCTACATGGGCTATATCACACTCTCAATCTCCAGAATCGACTTGAACATTAGCATAATTATTTATATCTTCTCTGTGCATATGAGAAAATGATTCTTCAAAGAGGCATTCTTCAAAATTAGGATAATCAAAATCTTGCACGATTGACCCAATATCTACTTCTTCCTGTACTTGTAACTCTGGCATGGCTTCCATGTTGAATTTTTAATAAACTTAACTTTCAACTTAATCAAAATCTGGTACAATAGTGTAATTGTACTTATGAGATGGCTTCTATGTTGATTTTTACTAAATTTACTATTTTTACTATCTTAACTACTTGCTACCTCTGCAAACTTTAAACTGAAGAATCCGCTGCCTAGTTTACAGCAACGGGTTTCGCTCGAAGGTTAAGCGACCGAACTTGTATGGTGTCGCACAATTCTCCCCGGCGAATTTGCGAAAAGACTGTCGAATGACGTATTCGAAGACAGACTACAATCCCGAATCATTACCAACTGCAATTCTCACGCCCAGAAAACCTCTGAACGAAGTTCCTGGGCGCGGTTGGGGTGGAAAACGGTCCCTCTCGGCTTCTATGATGAATTACTATTTCATGTTTGCAAAGAATACCCGGGAAAGCCATCCTGCCAAACACCGATCTCCCTGAATCGTTTATAAGAAAACAATCGAATTTTGTCCCTGCAATGGGATTCTACCCAAGAGTTCTAAATTCCCCTCCCAGGATTTAGTTTCAGTATGCTCCTAAGAGACATACCGTATTTTTGTGTTTGCGATTTGTTCTTCAAGGCGCAAACAACCTTGTTATTTAAACTACTAGACGACGTTCACTAAGTTTCAAACTTCTTTAATGAAGGTCGCCTTAAACGGAGCCATCCGTGGCGCCTTGTCGCCTAGTTGTTGTGTCAGGGATGCCAGGTACGCATGGTACCGATTTGACTAAGACAGACAGCGCGCCTGTCATAGTCGCTGTGTGGACCCACCACCTTGTTTCCCCGCTAGCTGGAAATTGCTAACAGTCCACCAAGGAAGAGGTGATGATAATGTCAAAAAATTCAAAAAGAAAAGTTTTTCCAGAAGGTATCTCCAGGAGGGGACAAAGCCCGGAGTGTCCTGGAGACCTTCCAAGAAGTAAGAATGCTGGCAAGGGCATGTCCAGCTAATTTTTTCGTTTGAGTAGTCGTGACTATACAAACTTGAAATTTTGCACGGTGGGCAAATTTTGATTTTTAGTCCAGGTAAGTCGTCTGAATTTACTTTTATCAAGGAAAGTCCGGTATTGTACGTCAAGTATCCGAGCCCCCTTAAAACTAACTATTTACAGTGCATTGTGTTTAGGGGCTAAAACGTATCTGTTTTATGGCCGTAACAAGAGCCTCTACCAACTGGTACTTTCCTATAGTAAATATAACAACTAATCCTATGCACTCTTGGAGCGTCTGGGCTGACTGTGACGTAGTCACCGGTTTAATACTAATTCACTACACTAATCACTCTATGGGCGTCTTGGGCTTTTGACTATTTCGACGTTTCTTAGTCGCCGCCGATCTAGCCAACTAACTTGTTACGCTAGTAGCAGCTAGCGTAACACCTATTTTCTAATGACTGTACGTAGTCAACGCTAATACTATCTTGCAACGCTTATCCTACGTGACTACGTAGTCAACGCTAATCCTATTTCTTCAACATAGGTACGTACCTATCACGCATCCGCATTCAACCTATTTACATTTTCTTATCTGAAGATGTCCGACTATCTCAAAATTTTGCTGTTCGTCGACCGCTCCCCAGGCGCGCACGTATGGGCGTACCTTTACGACGCGCGTATTGTCTATAATCGAGATCAGCTTTCTCAGCTGAGAACCAAGGACACACATAATGGCTGACTTTCATTATGCATGTCACTTTAGTTTATTGTTAGCCAGGGCCACGCCTCTTGACTATATATTTTTTGTCCTAATCTGTGTTTCTGGAATTTTTCCTAAGACTGTACCCTCGTATCTGTCAAAGATTCCAGTTTAAACCCTTTTGTGAATACCGCTCCGGTTTCAAGAGCGTTGAAGAATTATCCAACTTGCCAACTATCAAGATTATCACTGCAACAGGACCGGTGTATTATTTCTGTCTCCCTAAATTTCTAGGGGACCGGACTTTCAACCGTCACCTTCACTGGTTAATATGACGTGTCCATCTCCTAATATTTTGTCAGTTTGTTCAAATAAATTTCCTGCACCCAAATGATCGACCTACCAAGTATGAATCTTCCTGTTATCCATCTTCCAGTAACCACTTTGGAATGCTACCAACTTATTCGGATTTTTTACCCAAAACTTCCACTGCTGCTACGGTTTTCCTAAGTCCCGAAAACTTATCTCGGTTTTCCTAAGTCCCGAAAACTTTCAACACCTTTTTGTGAATCCCGTTCACAAACTTTTCCATTTCAGCTTTGCAATGTTCCTGTTAACAATGCCCGCGGCACCGCTGGACGTAGATGTCGTTGCTAAGCGGGAGGGCGATTGTCGCCCGCTCCCAAGATGTGCGTAGCAAGGACCTACCGCTTGGTCAATCGCTGAGTTATTGAGAAAATTAATCCATTCCCATTACAAGTGAAATTTTTTATTAAAGGTCCATATGGCCCTTTAATGATTTTGTAGATTGTTGTTTTGGGCATCCCAGGTCCCGAAGGGTCGCTGGGAGCAAGCGTGTTGTCAGACACCGGTGACTCGAAATTTTTCTTGTCAACGGATTTGACTGAATTGTTGCGTAAAATATTTTTACGACGAAGTTTTTTAAGAATAAGAATTTTTTAATCCCACCGCAGCCGACACATTGCCTCCAGTTCGAGGACAATGCTGCTTTGGTATTGGGCGAACTATGGCTATCCCGGCTAGCACCCTTACCTAGCTTTCCACAACCCGGGTTGACAGCTATACGAGCGCTTTGGGTGCGTAGCCTAGCCTGAAACGCGACCGATAATTTTATCTTCTTGCTGTCATCTGTTTGCTTCTGGTACGCGGATGACTTCACTTAACACTTACAAAGTTAAGGCTAGCACCAACTTGACCAGTACCCTGGGGTAACGACTTATCAGGAGGTATCCCAGGAATTTTTTATTGGACCAAGCCGGCTCAAACCAAATCAACCCTTCGATTCAAATCGATATATGGATGATACCAATAAAGAACCGGAGGATTAACATGTTTGAAGAAGAAACGCGATATCCCGGGTACGCACGGGACTCTTGAAGCACACAAGGAAGATCATTATGGACCCTGCAGTGTCCTACTGATTTCTGGTTCCTGTGTGTTAATTTTCCTACTTCTTATCCGAAGTCATCATTTTGGGTGACCGCGGCCAACCGCTGCTGCGAATGAATCGTATTACTAGAAGTAGAAATCTTGAAGTTCTCGGCGTTCTCGAAGTTCTGCTTGATTTGTAGCTCTTGCCTGCTTTGTGTAGACTGCTTAATTTGCATTGCTCTGGCGGGTATTTATAGATTTCCTCCGTTTGCCAACATAGCCAATTAGAGCGCTTCCCGCCAATTCTCTAACGGTTTTCTCCTTTTTGCTAAGCGATTTTCGACCATAATGGCCGAGACAGTATCGAGTCCATTTTTAGAAAATGTCCAATCGCTTTCCAGATGTCGAATCTGTGCAAAAGGGGCGTGGCTTGTTTTGGGAGTCAATTCTATCTTAAATATCCCGGAGCGATTGATGCATCTCAGTAGACGCCATGCTTTTATAATGGCACAATTAAATGCTTTTATGAATTTTTTAGTTTTCAAACTATTTTATTTATTTATTTAACCGACACCGCGCTCTCTGGCAATTTTCTGCATTCTGCAGCGAGAAACCAGTCAAATATAATCGCCGGCAGTGTTGCCAACTTAGCGGATTTCCCGCTAGATTTAGCGGAATAATTCTTAGCCTAGCGGGTTCAAAACTATTTTAGCGGCTAGCGGATTTTTTAACGGGATTTTATGATATTTTAGTGATAAATTAGCGGTTTATCAAATTTCCCTAAAATCTTTTTCTTAAAATTTTTATTAGATTTTTTTAAAAATACTGCCCACCGTGCGGGAGAGAGAAGCTTGGTGAACGTTCCACCTCCATGGCAACGACTCCTAAATATCGATTGGTATTGACATTATGTAATGTCCAAGGCAGCGCCGGCCCGCGGCCTAAAGAATCACTCTCTCGAACCAAGAAGGAAAACAGATAAAAGAAGAAATTTATTTCTATTGTTTATGTTTACATGGTCCAGGGGATTCCCCTGTTTCTGTTTCCATTCTCATCGGGTTGAATTGGTTGCCTTTGCCATTTTCGGTTTTGTAATTACATATTTGTTTTAAATTTGCAGTGTTATTTATTAAAATGAGTAAGCGATTCAATCATTAAGGGCTAGGAGTAAGTTTTTATTTTTTGTACTACTGTTTACTAGAATAATCAATTTTGTGCGCTTAATATAACACAACCTGAATACCACCAGGGGCGTACTTACGGAGGGGGGGGTGGGGGGTTTAGCGCCCCTCCGTGGATGCATGAGTTGGCTAATTAAAGTACGAGTTGGCTATTAGAACACCTCTCGTACCAAAAAAACGTAAACAGTTAAGTTTTGGGAAGATTTGCAAAATGGTCGACAGTTTAATTTCAGCACACGTAAAAAAGTTCGACCAGTTAATAAAAAAACGTCGACAGTTTTCTCGGAGGGAATTTGCAAAAATAGGTCGACAATTTTGAATTTTTATTTTCTCACTGAATACAACTCTGGTTTAGCGGTTTTTGGCGGAATTATCACGCGGATCTGGCGGGGAAGCAACTCGGTCTGTTGGCAACACTGATCGCCGGCGGCGGACGAAATTCTTTAGTCGTCGTCTTGCTAGGGTAGGGACATGTCGATGCCCCGCTGGAGCTCCAGGAATAGGCAGCTATCGCAAGACCGTTGAATTATATTCATTTTAAAGAAATTCCTAGATGTTTAATTTCTTGTCGGTTTTTCCAATTTTCCATTGGAAAGGCATTGTGGAAAAGCCAGTTTCACAACAATGGCATCCGTAAAAGTTCATCGCCACGCCAAGCATCTTACCGTGTCAAGAACGCTGATGAAGGTTTTACCATAGACGTAGAGGGAAGTTAAAATTAATAATGAATAATATGAAACCTCTAAACTTAAGGGATGTAGGTACAAATTTTTAGGAGTTTAATATAGGAATTACTCATAACAGAATATTTAGCTTGGTGCTAAATGTCTAAATATACCTTTTCCTCCTGACACCCTGGTTTTTAACAAGGGATGAACTTCGCCTTTTCAGATAACATGAAACTAGTTTTTGGCAATAATATGATTGCATACAATAATCTTAACCAATGCCCTTAATACTGGGTTTTGGATTTTAAAGTAACACGAAAAGTAAACTCAAAAACTCTATAGTTTTTTATTAACAACAATACTTCCTAGTTATATTTTTGTTATCTAAGACATCCCACGTAGACTACAAGCCTAAGTACTAACGTACCGTGGGTGTCTGAAGAGAAGGGAAATGTAGTCTATTGACACGGGATTTGAAGGATTGGAGGTTGGGACGGGAAGGGAAAACATCTGCAGGCAATTTGTTCCATAATCTAGAGACCCTAGGTATGAATGAGCGAGAAAAGTGGTCTGTTCTAGGCTTTTGTAGCTGGACAGTAAAGGGATGCATACGGAACGCGCCTCTTGTTGTTCTGTTAGGGACATTCAAGGGGGGAATAATACTGGCTAGTTCTTCAGAGCAAAATCCGTGGAAGTAGCGGTAGAAAAGGGATAAATCCCCTACAGCGCGGCGATGAGCGAGAGAAGGGAGTTTTCTCGTGAGGGCTGGGTCATTGATAAGTCGACTGGCTCTCTTTTGGATAGAATCAAGGATCTTAAGTGTCGAAAGTGATGCCGCTCCCCTGATGTGGGAGCAGTACTCTAGGTTACGTCTTATTTGGGAAACATAGAGAGTGTATAAGTTGGAAGAGGAGAAGTATTTTCTGGCTTGAAAGAGAAAACCAAGCTTTTTAGCTGCCGATGCGGCTACTGAAGTAATGTGTTTGTGCCAGCTGAGATCATGTTCGAAAGCGACGCCAACGAGATCGAATGTTTCATTGTTTTGTAGGGCTTGGCCATTCATGTGGATGGGGTAAGCGTTGCCAGATTTTTTGCGTGAGAGGGAGCAAGACTGGGTTTTGGAGGCGTTGAACTGAACAAGGTTCTTGGCGCCCCAGTCTAAGATTAATTGAAGATCTTGGGAAAGGGATAGGTACATAGATCTGCGTCCATTATCCAACTCCTGATTCGAAACTTGTCTGGAAAAATGAATATTGGAGTGAAGAGTACTATCGTCAGCATAACTGTGGATGGGATTAGCAGGTGAAGAGAGCAGGTCATTAATGTGAAGAAGAAACAGGGTTGGTGCCAGGACTGAACCTTGGGGGACACCAGCATTGATAGGATGGAAGTTAGATGAGTGACCGTCAACCACAACAGATATGCGCCGATTAGAGAGGAAGCTGCCGATCCAGGTACATAGTTTGGTATGAAGACCGTAAGAAGGTAGTTTGTTGAGGAGTGCGGCATGCCATACTTGGTCAAAGGCCTCGGAAATATCGAGAGCAACAATCTGAGATTCGCCATGAAATTCAAGAGACTTGTTCCAGTTATGTGTGACAAAGCTAAGGAGATCAGCTGTGGATGTTTGGTGACGAAATCCGTACTGTCTGTCATGGATGATTTTGTGTTTTTCTAGATATTTTAGAATTTGCAAGTTGATTACTTTCTCCATAACTTTGCTGACAACGGAGAGAAGAGAGATAGGTCTATAATTGGATGGAAGGGACTTGGAACCTTTTTTCGGGACAGGCTGCACACGAGCAGTCTTCCAGCCATCTGGGAAGATACCCCTGTCATAAGAGATCTGGAAAAGATGAGTTAAGATGGGTGCAAGTTCTGGAGCGCATTTTTTTAGAACAATGGCTGGTATGCCATCCAGACCAGAGGACTTTTTGGTGTCAAGGGATAGAAGAATTTTTTGAACTTGTTTGACCTTAAGTATTATATCGGGCATTTTGTGGGGTACATACTTAGCGGTTGGAAGAGCGAAATTGGGGGGAGGGGTCAGGATGGAATTGGCAGCGAATTGTTTGGCGAATAGTTCTGCTTTCCCTTTAGAGGTGGAGATAACTTCGTTGTCAGAGGTCAGGGGAGGAAAAGTGCTTCTACAGAAGTTCTGACTAATATTTTTGGCAAGTGACCAGAAAGATTTGCCACCGTTGGGACAGGAAAGCACTTTATCTTTTATAACACAGGAAAGTGAAATACATAAATTTTTGCTTCAATAATATGTTGTTTTATTTAACAATATAATATTAAAGGTACAACAGTAAAAATTAATTAATGCTTTGCTTGTAAACTTCTCGTAGCATCCATCGTTTTCTCAACATATTAGATATGTTGATCGGTCCTCGTCGACACATCAACGTTCCACAGAAATAGCACTTAACAATCTTGACTCTTATCAATTCTATATATCTGTAGGAATGGATGTCGCCAGTCCAAAAATATCCTTTCCTTTTACAGTTGTAGCAAATGGCAAAAATGACTATTTGTGCTTCTACATAAGTATCGGCTGAAAGACTAGTATCTTGACCTGTCGGCAGCATTATATTACCTTAAGTATTATATCGGGCATTTTGTGGGGTACATACTTAGCGGTTGGAAGAGCGAAATTAGGGGGAGGGGTCAGGATGGAATTGGCAGCGAATTGTTTGGCGAATAGTTCTGCTTTCCCTTTAGAGGTGGAGATAACTTCGTTGTCAGAGGTCAGGGGAGGAAAAGTGCTTCTACAGAAGTTCTGACTAATATTTTTGGCAAGTGACCAGAAAGATTTGCCACCGTTGGGACAGGAAAGCACTTTATCTTTTATGCGGGTGTTAAAAGTATTTTTCGACTCTAAGATAGTTTGGTTGTATTGATTTCTGGCCTCGGTGAAAATTTGACGATTTTCGGGTGTAGGATTTTGAAGATACCTTTTGTGAGCTTGGGCTTTTTTGAGCCTGGCTTTGTCACAGCCCTTAGAGAACCATGGCTTTTGATGGTGGAGTTCAGGTTTCTTGCGCGTATGTGGAATGAAACCTTCAATACCTGCTTGAATAATGTCTGTGATATGAGAGAAAACTTCGGAGGGATCGGGAGTGGAAAAACAGACAGGGTTCCAAGGGAAAGCAGAGAAGAAGTTTCGAAGACCATCCCAGTCGGCAGAATTGTAGTGCCAGATTGTGCGTTCTGGCATGATTTCAGCAAACTAGGGATGTATGGGACAAGAGACGGTAATGAGGCCATGATCTGAACGACCAAGGGGAGCGCATACAGATGTTAAGTAAGGCCCAGGATGGGTGGTAAGAAAAAGATCTAGAGAATTTGCATTATGGGTAGAAACGCGGGAAAAGTATGTTGGTTCTCTGATCAAATTGATGAGCGAGTTGCTGATTGCGAAGTTTTCTGCTGCTCTGCCTTCTGGGTCAGTTTTTGTGGATCCTAACCATTCCTTGCTATGGACGTTGAAGTCGCCTAGGACGATAACTTCAGCGGAGGGAAATTCGGAGATGAGATGGTCGATTTTTGCCGAGAGAAAGTCAAAGAACTCAGTGTAGGATTTGTCTGATGGTGAGCGATAGATGCAACAAATAAATTTAGTAGAAGATTTAAGGGCGAGTTTTTGCCAGAGGATATCGGGCTGGCCTGATTCCAGGTTCGGGAGTCTGGTGCAAGAAAGGCTGCTGCGAACGTAGGCACATACCCCACCGTGAAGACGAAAAGATGACAGAAGTTCATGACCTGGAAAGAGGAGATGATTGGTTGAGGATTTGGAGCTGATTTGGGTTTCGGTCACAAAAAGAATGTGGGGTTTGCATGATTGGAGATAGTGGTGGACAGAGTCCAAATTGGAATTAAGCCCGCAGATGTTGGCAAAGGTTATAATGCTCTTGGAATATTAGAATGGAATATTAGATTAGATTGGAATATTAGATTTAGATTAGATAACGTCTTAAAATCACCAATTTTAAAATTTCATACCATATTGGATAACACATTTGAAACGAAAACTTATAGGTACTTTCTCGATTATTAACCCGTGTCAGCGGACTTATGGATTCCTTATTAAAAAAATTATAAACTTAATATCTAAAAGATAATGCGTAATTCTCCATAAAATATTTTTAGGAACAACTGGGGTTTTATATGCTTACAATCTACACAATTAACGCAGTGACTATAAAAGAAATAAAATATGTCATATCACAACAGCCAGTAAAAGGTTAAGAGAAATCTGGTTCAAACTTTCCACAGGAGCTTTTCTTTCTTCAAATTCTTCAAAGACCGATCTAAAAATTTTTAGGTTTTAAATAAAGAGTTAAAAACATCGTATCGTACACAAAATCTAAAAACAAAAATTACTAACAACTTTTTTAAGCTTATTATAAAGATAAGTTTTAATTTTACCACTATAGTAGGTAATAGTACAAATTTTATAACACAGGAAAGTGAAATACATAAATTTTTGCTTCAATAATATGTTGTTTTATTTAACAATATAATATTAAAGGTACAACAGTAAAAATTAATTAATGCTTTGCTTGTAAACTTCTCGTAGCATCCATCGTTTTCTCAACATATTAGATATGTTGATCGGTCCTCGTCGACACATCAACGTTCCACAGAAATAGCACTTAACAATCTTGACTCTTATCAATTCTATATATCTGTAGGAATGGATGTCGCCAGTCCAAAAATATCCTTTCCTTTTACAGTTGTAGCAAATGGCAAAAATGACTATTTGTGCTTCTACATAAGTATCGGCTGAAAGACTAGTATCTTGACCTGTCGGCAGCATTATATTATCTGACAAAAGTCATCGAACTAAGGAGAGTGTCTATAAATATGGACAGTCTTGATAATCTGATAACCTTGAAAGCACAAACAATAACAGAAGTAAGGACTCACGGTTACCTTGAAAATATGTCCCCGAATTACTGTTTAGTCGTAGAGCGTAATCTTGTAAGTTGAATTAACTTGTTTGGCCTCCAAAGCATCAACCTTCATATAGGGTGGGAGAGTTTATGGTGGGGGTAATAGGTATAAATATGGGTTTGTTACGCAGAGCATTTCATAGTTCGCTGAATATTTAATCGAGTGCATACATTTGTCAGTTTAGTACAATCAGTTAGTGAAAAATGAATTCCGACGAGTCACTGTTGAATGCGTTCAATTTGGATGGTAGTACCCAAGCAGAGCTAATGAGGCTGGAAGTTCTCGGTGTGCTGACACGGGGTGTTTTTAGAAATTGGCACAATGCCGATGTGCTAAATACTGAGTTTGTGGAAGAGGAAGAAGAAGACGTCAAAATGGTGGGAAAATAGCGGATTCGGCGGCTGATTACGTCAACAACGGGACCGAAAAGGATGGAGGCCGAATTAACATAATCAGTGATGTGGTGATAAAGAAGGCGAGGCGGCAGCCGACTTCAAAATTGGAAAAACTTCTGACTCAACCGAAGACAGTCACCATTAATAAAGGTGAATTTTATGCAGTTGCTAAGGAGAAGAAGAGGAAATTCCAATTTAGACGTCCCGCGGTGCCAATGGAACTACCACATTTTCTATTTCAGCCTCCACCACCACCGAAGCCTCTGTCACAGCTTACCATAACACATCTGTCTCCGACTGTGGTAATAAATAATGGTCCAAACTCGGCAACACCTGAGAATTCACAGGTGGTCGATAGAGGATCAACTCTAACGGAGGCGCCGCTATCGCCGACAATAGGGCGTGAGAGGTGTCGCAAACCACTCAAGAAGCGATGCAAGCGGCCGTACGAGACCAATCAATCGCAGCAGCCAACAGGCTCTACTGGAGTGTTTGTGCCGAGTTGGATGGAAGAGTTTTCCGCGAGTAAAAAGTGTGCCTTCTTGAGACTGATGTGGCGAACTATGAGAAACAGATAAAATAACTGCAGCTAAAATTAGATGAGAGTAAAAGGACTAGAGAAAAGTGTGTGAAAAGATTAGAACTATTGAACAATTTTACGTATAATAAGTAGTGTTAGAATTTTATTGTATTCATAGAGTTGTCATTATTGTAATAGTAATGTATATAAGTAAAAGGAAATGTCTTTGTATATATGACGATAATAAAAAGTTAAATGAAACAATTTTTTCTTATTTTCAAAATAAGTATGCAAAAGTTACACATAAAGAAAAACATAAAATCATGTAAAAGTGAAAATTGAAAAAATAGACGAGAAAAAAACAGAGCTGTAATTTTAGGCAAGTAATCGCTCGATGCATAGACGTTGTTTAGTGCATTCATACGTAGGCGCATATACTGCATATACAACTTAAGTGTGGAATATAGGTATTTCGTCTTTGAAGAGAGGCTATTCGTCACAACGCCTGAGAATGTGCGTCTTATTTGCAATAAAATATGAATTTCATTACAAGTAAGATAATTGACCCAACACCAATACTCCGATACAAAATCCGCTTTTTATCAATATTCAATAATGAATTTCTTGAATGGGAAATTGTGTTACTCTGTATGAGAGATCTGGGTTCCCATCAATTTCGTAGAGATCTTACTAGAAATTTAGCTAGTTCTGACGTATGGTAAGGATGTACATGTCTTTTCAGAGAAATCTATTTTCAACAAGAAATTAATTCTTGAGAAAAATCATGTTATTGGTGATGTAACATGGATCAACTAAAACTACGATAAAATTTTTTGTTGTCCTTAAAAGGACAGTTTTTATATTCGTCGGGTATAGGCGAGTCAGTTAGTGGAATCTGCTGGACCATGTTCGTCATGATAGTCGGAGATCCACCAAGTGGACGAATCAGCTGGACAATCATGATCTTCCAGCGGCGGCGTAATGGAGCACCCACCCAGTCGGTGTTGGAGTCCGGCTGCATCTCTTCAACCGGCAACTCGACGAACATCGAATTCGAATCGAATTCGCCTTCATCGATCGCTCATCGTCCTTATCCCAGCCGATAGCATTAAGGATGACCCCCTCGAAGTTGTCAAAGTCTAACAATTCTACATTAAAATCGTCTCCATTCGACTTTATTCATGTCGACTGTATCGTCGCTCCAAATCGATGAACCTTGACTTAAGGGCCTTTCCGGATTCATTATTAGATTTTGTTACCATCAAATTTAAAAATTAAATATTACTTTGACTCCCTCGCACCCGTTTAAATAGAGATAATCTACCACTTCACCCCTGACAAACCAGAGTTTATATAAATGCACAAATTTCGACATAATGAAAGATATTCGATGTTTTCACCAACTTCTTTAATTTTTTGTAGGCATTCCCAACATTTTACGGCCAACGTGTAAAACATAAAAGACTTGGGTTCATTTAAACTATTTTTGATATTAGTAGAGATATATAGGGGATTGACCATCATGTCAAAATGACGTCACAGCATTTGGTAATGACCTTGAGCGTACGCGTGCGATTCTTATTTGACCTAGTCATTGCTCTTGAACGAGATCTGGCATTAGCAAGGCATTGACCTTGAGCGAGAGGTTGACCTTGAACCATATCGGATTAAAATATTGCCCTTGATCGAGAGTTGCACGTGACAAGGCCTTGGCAATGAACGAGAGTATAATCTGACATGACCTTGTGCCAGAGATTGACCTTGACCTTGAACTATGTTTGACATTGACCAAAACATCGACCTTGAGCGAGATCTGACACATGATGGTATTAAAAAAATACCCTATCATTTAGAGGTAGCGTTATTTCTTCCACAAAGCACAAGTAGTCTTTTTAGGACAACGCAACCAAATCGGGATCGGGATCCCTACAGTGATACCCCCATTCTTCACCCCCCACCAAATCCACCCACTCTTCACTCACTCACTCACTACAGTTTGAAAAGTTTCAAAAACAATTAAAAGTTCTATTTGTTATCTATTTAGATTTTGAATGATTTTTGAAACCTTTATAGAATCAAGAAACAGAAAACGAACAGATTTATTATACTTTAAATACATTTAAACATGGACCATATGCTTTTTGTTATTTCATTAAATGTTCATATGATGATTCTTTGTCCGTACTAGGTTACTATTTTGGTTTGGATGCAGCTGATGAATTTTGTAAACGAATTGAATGTCATATATATATATATATATATATATATATATATATATATATATATATATATATATATATATATATATATATATATATATATATATATATATACATATATATATATATATATATATATATATATATATATATATATATATATATATATATATATCCGGTTTCATAGCGTTCTTCTACGCCTTCCTGTTCCCTTACTCCAGATCCCTCGATCATTCCAATCTCCAACTTTAAGGTTTCTCTCGGACATAGCCTTATGGATGCCCTTCATCCATGAACACTTCGGTCTTCCTCGTTTGCGTCTGTCAGTGGGGGTCCATTGTAGAACCATTCTGGGAATTCTTTCCGGTGGCATCCGTTCTACATGACCATACCAACGGAGCTGTTTTTGTTGTATTTTGTCTACGACATCCTCCCCAACTTCCATAATCTCCCTGACTCTTTCGTTTCTAATATGGTCCAGACGTGATACTCTTGCAGATCTTCGCCAAAAATCCATTTCCGTTGCTAGCAGTCTCTTTTCCTGTTTTTGATTTACTTGCCACACTTCCGAGCCGTACAACATAATGCTTTCAAAATAGCATTGTGGATCAATTTTTTCGTATTTGCCGTGATGTTCTTAGACCACAGAATGGGATTTAAAGCACCGATCACTTTCTTTCCTTTGCTTAGGCGATCCTGTATTTCTTTTTCACATCTCCCTTTGCTGTCAATCTTCACTCCCAAATATGTGTACTCTTCACAGGCCTCTATTGTTTGATTGTCAAGTATTAGATCCTCCACTGGTCCTCCAACACACATATACTTGGTTTTTGTTGTGTTTACCTGCAGACCCCACTTTTCATACTCCTCAAGTAGTTTTCTGGCCATATATTCGAGATCCTCCTTGTCATGCGCAATCACCACTTGGTCGTCTGAGAAATGTAGCGTATATATCGAGTAATCATCTGTGAGAGGAATACCCATATTTTTGCACTTTCTACGCCACTGGAATAGCGCGCGGTCAAGGTAGATCTTAAAAAGTGTCGGCGATAGACAACATCCTTGCCTTAGTCCCTTTGTTATCTTAAAAGGTTCCGACAGAGATTGGCCAATTTTAATTCTTGAGGTTGCTCCCATATACAGCTGTTTAATGGCTTCAATTACTGTTATGTTAATGGATGTGGTAGACATAACTTCCCATAGTTTTTTGATTGGCACGGTGTCGTACGCTTTAGTGAGATCTACGAATAGGAGGTGTGTCTGTTCGTTGTTAGTGGCCATTTTCTTCTCAATTATCTGGGTGCGTGGATATATGTTGTCGATGCATGAACGACCTGCCCTAAATCCGCCCTGTTCTTCGATTTCAGAAGGTCCATATTCTTCTTCAACTATATTTTTAAGGATTTTACCGTATAACCTGCTAAATGAGCTGGTCACTGAGATACATCGATAATTTGCACAATCATCCTTCCTTCCCTTTTTGGGTGTAATCCATCCAGTTTTCCACGATTCAGGGATAGAGTCGCCATTGATATATCTAGTCATGAGAACTGACAGCATATATTCCAATTTAGGAGATCCGTATTTAAGAAGTCCGGTCGGTATTCCTTCAGGACCACTGGCTCTGTTGTTTTTCATAAGTTTTAAGGTCTTACTTATTGTTTCTGCTGTTATTTCAACAGGTGTTCCCTCCGTTCAACATAGCTTTGGAGATAGAATGGTGTACATAGGTCTTTCTTCTTTCAGTTCTTTTCCATAATGATCTCGCCATTTAGTAATATTTATTACGGGAAGATTTAATCTATTTGTCTTGTTATTTTTTAAGGAACTGATAACTCTCCAAGCTTCAGAAGATCTTGAGCCTCCAATACGTGAGTTAATGTTGCTGCATATTCTGTCACAGCTTTTGTTACTTTCTTGTCTGTGCAGACGTTTAAAAATTACCAATTCTCGCCTGTACTCCTCCTTGTCTCTTTGTGATTTAGTACTCAGCCATATATATATATATATATATATACAGGGTGTTATTAAATTCACTGCATATATTGGAATGGGTGACTCCTGGGGTAGTCTACAGACATACCCAATACTTTTTTTTTCTTAAATCGAACATTTTAAAAATTTTCAAAAATACCCTAAAACCCGTCCATGTTCGACGCACCTGTCTCAGCGAGCACATTGTCCGTCATAGCGTTTGACAGAAAATTGCGCGGGAAAAACTTAAAACAATTGAATTTTTTGTAAGGTTGCCAGACAATATTATAAATCTTTAAGAATCATTTATTTTCTGTTATTAACCGTAATTTAAGACAAAGGTAAAACAAATTTAAACATTTTCCTAAGAAAAAATAAAAAAAAATAGTAAAACGACCACTGCAAAATCAATCCTTTTTGTCAGCAGCCTTAGTTTTAACCAGTAGTTGCCTAACATAATTTAAATATCAATAAGTAGAACTAAAAGTAAGTTGCAAAAATGATACTTATCTAGTAGGGAATGTGTTGAAAATGTCTTTAATTTGCTCCCAAATCAGCACGATTCGTAGCACAATATCCCGAATCCGTAAAAAGATGTTCTCCATTCAACACGATTTCTCAGTTAATTCACTTTTCTAATTGGCACATTATACACTATTTCCTTCATCGTACCCACAAGAAGTGGCTGACATGGTTCCTTAGCTGCTGTAGGTGCCACTAACACAAAATAAATGTTCTTTCACTGGGAGGTTCGAAGTTTAGAAAATCTTCCAATGTACAAAAGTTGTCCGGCGTTTTTGTTAGCTGCTCCGTAGTACAAAACAAGCTAAGCATCTCGGCATCTTGGATTAACAGATTAAAAATCGGCTACAACCTCTCGTTTTATAAGATATTTTTTTAAATCATGCACATAGATTACGGTTAAGTTGATCATGCAATTCACTAATCGTTTTGCGCCGATTGGGCATCATGACTCATGAGACGACCAAAGACCTTGGAGACGTAACCGCGTTCTTATTGGTTACAGATTATTTCGGCGGAGTTTTTGAAATTCCGCGAGTAATTTGTAATTTAGATAGCGCTTTTTTCTAATAAGCTGTAAAAACTCTTCCGGGGCAGTTAAAATATAAAATACATACAAAATGTAACACTTAAAAATTTTTAGTGTCAAATTTGTTGAAATATCTTTATTTGAAATTAGCTAATATGCTCTAGTCATAGGCAACCACTTATACCTTATATTATGATTCAAGTGGTTAAAAGTGTCACGTGATTGGCTTTATTTCTATTCGTCAGTGCTGGTCACGTGCACGTGATTCGTATGTCAAATGAGCCTAGGTCAAGGTGGAATTTTTAGGTTATATTTTTATTTAATTTTTGGTTCAATTTATTTGTAATTAGTATCCAATTTAATCTAAACGAACATTGTAGAAGCAAGCACGATATTAAAAAGCAAGTGTATTTATATGCTGGAAATAAATTAAACTTTCTGTGCTTGGACTGTCATTGGTTTTTTTGGAAATGATTTTATTTATCACTTACAAAATGAACATTCGTTAAATATACATAGAACAACAAGAAAAATAGTTCCATAGTATACAAGGTATTGTTATTATAAAATTGCGTGGAAAATGTTTAAAATAAAGTATTTTAAAATTTAAATCTTGGAAAGCCGATGTCGAAAGTAGGGACAAATGCCAAATAATTTTATGGGCGAAAGAACATTTTAGGCTCAGGTGATGAAGTACAATACTTCCGTTGTTGTAGAAGTGGTAAGTATGAAAAATATTAGTACATAATTTTGTATACAAACAATATACCTACAATAAAATTTAGAAAAATTGTTGTCTCTTAATAGATAATTAAATTACACAAACAGTTGGTTTTGACAAGTGATAAAATTATGTTTTATTTAAGGTAAGAGGATTACATCACACTATGGACATTCAAATGACATCTAACACCTAAGGATACGTAAACTTGATAAACAGTTAGAAGTAAAATTATTAGAAAGGTGTTTAGACTACAAAGTAAGTTTTAGAAAGCTGTGTATTAGTATAGAGTTATGGGTACAGGAATGTAAAACAGCTCAAAATAATCCTCTTAATGTACAAACCGCAAGGTCAATCATATGATTATTTTATGGACCTGACTTTTGTCTTATTGTCATGAAAGCATCACTACTGTCTCAATTTGAAAAAAAATATTGATAGCACAGATGGGCTTAATAATAATTATGACTGAGAGGACCACTATTATGGTAGTGGATGATTTTAATGAAGGCTTTCCAGTTGCCATAATGTTCCGTAACAGAAAAGATACCTTTATAAATTAAATATTTTTTGAAGCGATAAGGCAAAAAGTAGGAGTCATTTCATGGAAATCATTTGAGTAATCTTAGTGGGACATTTTATAATGCTTGGGTCGAGGTTTTGGGCGCTTCACAACACCAACTTTACTGTTCTTGGCATGTCGATTGTGTTTGGCGTACAAATTTATGTAAAATTGGCAGTCGTGATAAAGAATGTATTAGTTTATAAAACTTTAAAATATCTCTTAAAAACTACAGACACATCCTCATTCCATGAACAGTTAAGCAGTGCTTTAAATAATTTGCTTGGTGATCCTGACACAAACAAATTTGGAGAGTATTTCTCAAGTTGTCATGCACATAATTATTTAAAATGGGCATATTGCTTCCAAAAGGACTGTGGCTTAAATATCAATATGTAAAACTGATAAATAAATAAAAGTTGCAAAAATTGATACTTATCTAGTAGGGAATATGTTGAAAATGGCCCCCATTTGCTTCTAAACAAGCCCGTACTCTACGCAACATGTTGTCTCTAACTCGTTCAAAAATATTCTCCATATTCCTTATTTCTTCAGCTGCCATTTCAACACGATTTCGCAGTTGTTCCACGTTTTCAATTGGGACACTATACACTATTTCCTTCATCGTACCCCACAAGAAGAAGTCGCATGGATTGAGGTCAGGAGACCGTGGAGGCCATCGGACAGGCCCGTTTCGTCCAATCCATCTGTTGGGGAAGTTTTCCTGTAGGTATTCATTAACTATTCCCGCGTTATGACAAGGGGCGCCATCATGCAGAAGCCACATGTCTCTTCTCACGGCCAGTGGCACATCTTCTAGCAAATCTGGTAACTCACCTTGTAAAAATGCTAAGTAGCCTTCGCCATTCAATCTAGGAGGTAAGATATGCGGTCCTATTAAGTGGTTGTCTAATATCCCACCCCAAACATTTATTGAAAACTGCCGCTGGTGGTGGGTTTCACGATATGCATGGGGATTTTCGTTGGCCCAAATATGCGTGTTATGCTGGTTCATTATTCCGTCTCTTGTAAATCCTGCTTCGTCAGTGAATAATACATTGTGGAACCAGTCTGGCTCGTCTTCGCTTTTCTGGGCAAACCACTGACAGTACTCCCTTCGTGTACCATAATCCTCCGGGTACAGTGCTTGTACTCTCTGCACGTGGTATGGATGGAGCGAGTTTTCCTGCAACGTGCGCCAGGTGATATAATTCGACGCTCGTCCTATTTGCGTCGTTAAGCGACGCGTACTGACTCCAGGATTTTCTTCAACCGCCACTAAAATTTCCTCTTCTGCAGCCAAAGTATTTTGATTGCGGGGTCGTCCTCTATCAGCATTAAAACCATGAAAATTTCCATGGTCCCTTAGATGTTGTACCACAGACACAAATGTTCTTTCATTTGGAGGTTCGCGATTAGGAAATCTTTCAATGTACAAAAGCCGCGCTTGTCGAGCGTTCTCATGTGCTGCTCCATAACACAAAACGATATCGGTAAACTCGGCTGAAGTTCTCGGCATTTTGGATTAAAAAACAGATTAAAAATCAGTTATATCTCTCCAAGAATTGGCGCCAAAAATACTAGCAGCAACAGCCACAGTTTCAACCAAAAAAGAAGATCAACGACGTTGTGAAGTGAGCGATAATGGTTAGAGCTCGGGCACTGAAGGACATAAGAGACGTTTTTTGGCGATCGAAAACCGTCAAAGCCAAACCCGAGGGTTTATCATTGTCTTTATTTATTTAGATTTGACTGCATTGTACAAATAAGGATAACAATATGGTTTTGATTTTTGTGACACTATCTTTGTTTGTTTACGTTGGATAAACAAAGAGAGCACATGGTTTTGGTTTTGAATCGCCAAAATTCGGCTCAGAATGGGCAAAGTAGCGAAAATGACAAAGCACAAAAAAGAAGAGGTCGGAAGATCCTAACCCAACACCGAGGAAAACAGGTTGAAAATATGGATGGAACAGAATACCTCAATATTTTAAAACGCTTAACTCTTTCTAGTCAGAAGCGTATTTTAAAGAACTTCTTAATAGAAAAATGTTATTATAGTATAAGCGACTTCTTAGAAGATAGAGATGTAAATAGAATAGGGCTTTCCACCTAATGTGTAACAAATTATTTTATTCAAATTTTTAGTGTCCTACGTTAAGTTTAGTTGTAAGTTTTAAATTTTGTGACACGGTCTACACCTATTTGGTAAATTTTATATATTAATATTGGATAAATAAATAAATAAAATAAATAGGGATGCTGATACTTCGATACCTCAAAAGTATCTATATTTTTGCCATAGTATAGAGTATAAGCGTAAGCGTAAAAGAAAAGAATTTTCTTTGGCCCTACCTAAGATCGATAACCCGAGAGAATTTTTCCAGAATTGTTTTAATTAAATTATTTTTTTAGGTGGAAATGATGCAGAAAATTACAGAAACAGAAAAGGATTTTTTTTCATTTAATGTGCAGACTGTAGCTGATCCCCAACTACGAATAAGAGATATTGTCGCTCGGTGGCCAGGGGCCACACATGACAATACAATATTTGCCAATTCTCGGCTGAAAGCACAGTTTGAGGATGGCAATTTTCATGAAAGTTTTCTTTTGGGTGATTCCGGTTATACATTATCCGAATACATGATGATTCCGTTAGAAAATCCACAAGCTCGACCCGAAGCTCTATATAATGAATCCCAAATCAGATCTAGAAATGTAGTAGAATGGCAGTATGGAGTATGGAAGAGAAGATTTCCGATACTACAATTGACAATAAGATTAAAAAAGGAAACAACAATATTTTCACAATTTATAAATAAAATGGTTTTGGAATGTACTTTTTTGTTTATTAAATGGCATTTGCAAGTAGAAAATAAGAATTTTATTCTACAGGGTGTTTCTGAAATTGTCCTGTATTGGAATAACCTTTACAACAACTACTTACTACTACTATAAGTGAGATTGTATAGTAATCTAAGTGAAAATAAAAGAAGTAATTTTCTTTCTAAAAACATTTATTAAAACATAAACTTTGTTAAAGAATAGATATATTTTAGACTTGCATTGTCTTAAGTTATTGCAGAATCAAGAACGTAAGATGGCGGAGCATACTTACCAGTTGAAACGTTATGATTCAGCAATAACTTAAGACAATATTCTATTCCTTAACATACATTATGGTCTACAACCTTTAAACAAACAACAAACTATTTATTTATTTATCAACGTACATTGTACATTTACAAGATTTAAAATTACACTGTCATTACTCATTAATCTGCACCATTTTAAAAAATACACTTGTAGCCAAAGCTTTGAATTTCTTTACCGAGACACCAAATATATGCAGTCTGTCATAATACCTGTTGACATGCGCTGCTACCCTATTTATGGGGCTATGCAACAAATAGTATGTCCGACAATGTGGGGAGAAGGGTTTGCTTACGGGTCTGATAGCTAGGTACGGGAATAATTGAAAAGATTTCAACACATTCAGGACTCTTTCTCATGTTGTTAAGTACTTTAAAGGCCAAACAGACATCATAAAACGCCCTTCTGGACGCAGGCGTGGCTAGGTTCAGGTAGGACATAGTCTGGTCATCTGTAAGATTAATCCCAGTTTTGAAGAGTAGAAATCTGGCAAATTTGACGAATTTGTGCTGGACACTTTCCAGTCTATTTATATGAACTTGATAGTGTGGTGACCAGACTATGCTTGAACACTCTAAAACGGATCTCACAAATGAAATAAAGAAGGTTCTTACAGCGTACGCACTTCTAAAGTCCCTGCATGATCTCTTAATAAAACCAAGCATTCTATTCGCTTTACAAGTTATAGCATCAAAATGCTCAGTAAAGGTTAACTGAGTGTCCAAGTAAACGCCCAAGTTCTTAACCACCAACACCTCCTTCAGAGGAATGCTATTTATACAATATTGATAAGGAAATGGGCACTTTGATCTGCTGAACCTCATAAAGCAGCATTTGTCGACATTGAGCGACATGTCATTAAGCTGACACCAGGAAAAAACAGTGTTTATATCCCTCTGCAGGGAAATCGTGTCACAAGAGGATGTCACACATGTGTACAGTTTCAAATCATCAGCAAACAGTAAATGATTCGAAGATAACAAACTACCAAAGTCGTTGACAAACAAGCTAAATAAAAGAGGTCCAAGGTGGGAGCCCTGAGGAACTCCGGACGTCGTCTGGAAGGGCTTAGACAGGTAGCCATCTATTTTAACCTGTTGTTCTCTTTCGGACAAGTAGGACTCAACCAGAGTGCCAGCCATCCCGTACCTTGATAACTTTGAAAGCAGGATGGCATGGTTTACCTTGTCAAAAGCTTTGCTGAAATCGGTGTATATTGCATGAGTCTCAGAATTCTGTGCAAAGGATGTGTTAATGAAATTGACATAGAGGAAAAGACAACAGATCAACAGATCTACCAGACATAAATCCATGCTGTTGACTAATTATTATTTGTTGAAAGTGATTAGTTAATACAGTTTCAATGCAGTGTTCGAATAGTTTAGGTATTGCTGATAGAATACTGATTGGTCGGTAATTCTTAATGTCATTCTTGTTGCCGGACTTATAGATAGGGCAAACATATGAAAGTTTCCAAACGCTTGGAAAGTTACCAGAAGTAAGAGATTGGGAGAAGATATATTATAGAGGGAGATAAAGAGAATGTGCACATGATTTTAACACTCTGTTGGGAACACCGTCAGGACCTTCACCTTTATTGACATCAAGCTTGAGCAAAGTTCTCTGAATATCAGTAGCACTTACGATAATATTAGTGAGAGTGTCAAATGCATCAGGAAAAGCTTGCTGGGGATTAAAAGAGTGTTTGGGGTTGAAGACCGATGAAAAATATTAGGCAAAGAGATTTGCAATGTCAGAACCACTATCAGCTTTGTGTGTATCAAGGTGCATTTTCTTTGGACGTGCACCCTGATTGGATTTAGAGCGAATAAAGCTCCAGAAAAAATTAGGATTTTCTGTAATGGCGTTTTCGGCGCTGCTGATATACCGCTGATAACATTCTTCTGTTAGGTTTCTACATTGCATTCGTAGCTGATATTGTAATGTTCTTGATTGTTCAACTGTTTGTATCTCTTGTGTGCGATTTTCTTCTGAAATATAAGATTTTTCAGTTCTTGTGAGAACCAGATTGGAAATTTATTGCCAAGTTGAGACCGTTTCAGAGGTACAAACATATCACAACAATTATACATAACAGAATAAAAGTTGTTTACAGTTACTTCTATATTCTCATTTAAAATTGACAGCCAGTCATACGAAACCTACATCCTAAAATAATCACCTAATTAGGTGATAAAACAGTTGGCAGAACACTGATTTTTAAAAATGAAATAATTTGTTCTAATACTTTTAAAACTTGTCAAGATGACTTAGGCTAAGACCTTTTTTTCTAGTTCTAATTCTAAAATGTCAAGTTCTATTTTATGTTTTCTCAGTTTTATTGTATGTTCTTCTGTTGACTGTTCCATGTGTAATTTATGTTCTCCTTCTTTTATTGTCATCTCCTTTGAAAGGCATTGCCCTAAAAATAATTAGTGTTTCAAAAAAAAAGTATAAACAAAACTATATGTAAAGTATAAATACACTAAGCTGACTCTAGACTAAATTAGATGTTTAAAGAAAAGATGTACTAAAAATCCCTACAAAAGCCCTAAATGGATGCCCCTGGCGAAAAGAGAAAAAGGATCATCTGACATTGTAATTAGCTCTGTTCGCAGAAGAATCACAAACTAGTCAGAGCCAATCAAATTACTGGAAACCAGTCCGCAAACTGCCATGTGACCAAATAGCTGAAACTTGATTGGCGCTGATCGGTTTATGATTTCTCTATGGACAGAGCTTATACATATGTGCTTTCACTACTTTACCATCAGCTCTTTACGGGATGTCCTAATTTATTGACAAAAATAAAAATCAATTGACCAGGGGTATAGATTAAGCCAATCATATTTTCATTTAATATAAAAACACTTATAAGCAGCAGACTTCACAAAAATTTCGTAAAATGTTTTGTTTAGTTGATTACCTGTTTTGGTGGGGGTCTGTTCTAATTTGTTTTCGATACTTTGTAACCTTCTTGTTTCATTGCAAGTGGTTGTCACCTCTACTGGCAAAATCACAGGCTGTTTTTTGTTTTCTATATTCAACATACTTTTTTTTTGTCGGCAATGGGATAGTTTGCATCTATCAATAATAATAAATTTATCCTTGGCTGCTCTTAAACCTAAAAATATAATTTTTTTTCATTCAAATTTAAGTTCAAATATTTATTCATCCTTCGGCTATATACATAATATAGATAAGACACGTCACTAAAAAATATATAAAGTTAACAATCACAATCCAAGACGGAAACAAATACACGATTAAGGACAAAAAAATTAAACATGAGCATTAACAACACTGTCATAGTATACAGTAAATTCTTCAATGGAATAAAAACAATTGCTCACTAAAATGTCCTTCAATTTTTTCCGAAATAATACAATAGACGTTTTTTGTCTCAGCGAATGATTAAATCCATTATAGAGACTACAACCGGAGTAAACTGGTGATTTCTTATAGAAACTGTGATTTGGACGATCCAATCGAAAAAAATGTCTACCTCTAGTGTTATGGCTATGAAGATTTCCATTAGCCAAGAAGCTATGTTTATTTTTATGAATATAGACCAAGATCTTAAATATATAAATGCAAGGCAAAGTTAATCAAAAGATTAGGTAGGATTTCCTTACATACATTTATAACATACAAAAACAGATTTTTTAACTTCAGAAAAATAAATATTTTTAGGTAAAACATATTATTAATCTGTAAATACTAACCCCTGTTGTATGTAAGCTCCAATAAATTTTTCACTGCAGATGCCCTCCATATAAAATTTGGTCGAACCACAATATTTGGCATTAAAATTAATGATTTGTAGATCATAGTTAAAAATAATTTGGCAATTTTTTGAATTAAATCCTTTTTGATTAACATAAAGATGTTCATCCTCTGCAGGTGCTATGAGTGCAGTCAATGCACCCGATGATTCCAGGAAATCCAGCTTTTCCATAAAACTCCTTTGAGCTTCGTTAATTTCTTGTGGGGTTCTGGGAAACCTAATCCACAAATGACCTAAAATAGTCACTATTGCATTGGCCACTTCATAGGTGCATCTACTCCTCACTACTTGCCGACTTGTAGATAACAAGAATTCTTCAGCAATGCCCCATTGATAATTGCCTGTGGCAAAGAACCTTCTTGAAGCAATAATTAGAATTTTTGTCTGTGTGGGTATTCTGGTTGACCTTATTTTCTGCCTCTAAATGGTCCACCACATTAGCAAACAGATATGCCACTAGGTCCTTGTTGAGACGAAATAATTCTATAAACCTTGTGTCGTGTAGCGAAAAGGGATCACTTTCGTCTCTCATCACACGCTTTTGAACCCGATTTTCATACATACGTATATTGTTTTCTAAATTATTAATTAAAAACCTTTGTGCAGGGAACATTTTACTATAATCCAAATTCAGTATTAATAAAAATAAAAAAAATTTGACAATTCACACAAAAATAATAAATAAACAATTAAGGTTATGGCTAAGACCTGACTTCTCTTCTTTTTTGCTAAAAAAATGTATAACTATACGCAACCCATAATACACGCAGGCATGTGTGGTTGCTTATACAGTAAAGCATATTAGCTAGTACATAATAAAGTATTTAAAAAAAAGATATTTCAACAATATTCCCTGTTCGAGAACCTTCGAACACTTTTTACTCTTTAGATAATTTTATCAATAAAATAATAATATTTCCCTTAACAGTAAAGAAATAAAAATATCTTTCTTTAAAACTAAAATTTAATATAAAACCATGCAAGTTTAGACAACGCAAATTCTATTTTTAAGTCGAAAGTAACAAACATCTATTGTTCAGCTCACATAAAATATATCACCGTTTCTTTGTCGGTGTCGTTATCTTTCAAATCCCAACTTTCCTAGAAAATCTTACCACTTAAAAATCATAGGTCAGTAGTTACACACCCAAACCATAATGGCCGAAGTTAAACCAATTACAATTTACATCGCTTCCTCTACAATGATTTTTATTGGTTTATATTTCGCGTGACGTTTCACTAGATGCATCAACTTACCCCTTGCCAAGAAAGTCAAATCGTCAGTTCAGTTGTTAGCAGAATCTTGGAAGAAGCTGCAACGCGCGATACGCCCTCGTTTTGTATCGTTATTTGTTTTGACACGGCTAGTAGCTCTAACGTGTCAGAGTTTCCGTTCGAGTTAAAATTCCCAAAAATGCTCTTAGCAGCGATCACCTTACGCAAGATTTATTGTTTCTATTCATTGTCAAAAACGAATATCTAAAATCGTCATAAAATCTGTCTCTGCTGAATATAAAAATATTCATGGACTTTTACGATAAGCTGAGTACCAGTGAAATAAACCCAAGTAATAAATCAATAATATTGTTAACTGGTTTTTATAATTGTACCTACAAACGGTACAAGTGTGACTGTATAAAAATTACAGTTTTTAAATTTGTTATACCTAAATATACAATTGTTGAAAATCTACCGATTTTCATTTGCATGAAAGTCATGTCAAAAATTACGTGTACGGTAGAATGTGAAATCCCCGTACATAGTTGTTCCAGTTCGAGCCGGATAACCAGAAAATAAAGTAAAAAACTAAGTGTCTAAAATTAAAGTGACAAAAGCAACATTAAATGGTCCTTCGTAGCTTAAAAAAATAAAACAGACCAATGAAAAACAGTGAATCGTAAACAAACATTGATAAGAACGATTAAACTCCGATTTAAACAAATTTTCGTGAGTGTGTCCAGTACCTGAGATTTGTCTGCTTCCAGTGAATTACTTGTGAACAGCGGAACGAGATACTGGGTGGCCCAAGACAAAGAATTTTTCCACTTTATACAGACTACCTACGCGATTGGATTTTAAGGTCAGATTGTTACATTTTTGTGTAGTTTTTTAAGATTTTCTACAGTCTTACTTATTTCACAGACTTTGGACTTTAAGTTTTAGGTGCATATTTATTGAAATAAATCTATTTCGTTGTTGCAAGTTTAAAATTGTTAGTAAGCAAGCCTTGATTTTGACAAGTTGTATTTTTATCTTTGTCTAAGTACTTAACTAGTAATCTAGGTTAAATTTATCTACAATTCTGATTTAATTGGTAATAGTTTTAAATAACAATGGAAACATTAAAAGTACAAAGAGGACGTGCCAAATCCAGCATCACACGAATAGCGAATTGGTTTAGTTCAAATAAAGACACAGAAACAAACATTTTTCAATTTCGAACTCGGGAAAATGGCTTATATGCCGCATTCGGCAAATATTGCGAAATTCAAGATGAAATAGAGGACAGTGATGACGCTGGAGTTGAGTACAATGATAGGGACGAGGTAGAAGGCAGATTTTATGATACGTTAGCATCCTTGCAAGAAAAAATTAGTTCACTACAACTAACAAAGGTTTCTTCTCCAAATTTGCAACCCATTGTAATTAATAATCCGCCGTCTCCAAACCCTATAGCAGTAAAATTACCTGAATTGAATATACCAATTTTTGCCGGAAATATTTCTGAATGGACAGCCTTTTCTGAGCTTTTCAATACGCTCATAACTAATAACCCAGACTTGTCAAATATTCAAAAATTTATTTATTTAAAATCATTTTTAAAAAATGAGCCTCTTAATTTAATAAACAACTTATCTTTGACGTCTGATAATTTCAAAATTGCTTTAGATACCCTAAGCAATAGATATGAAAACAAATTAATCATAGTGAACGCTCATATAGGAAAACTGTTAGAAGTTCCTTCGTTAACTAAACCCAATTCAAATAATTTAAGACTATTTTTGACACAAGCTAAGCAAAATATGGAGTCATTAAAAAATTTACAAATTCCAGTGCAACATTGGGATTTATTACTGATTTATTTATTTTCACAAAAGTTAGATTATAACACTCGAAAGGCGTTTGAACAAGAAAAGTTACGCTATACTCAACTGCCTAAAATAGAAAATCTCTTTAATTTTCTAGAACAAAAATGTAGTTTTGGAAAATTTAGACTCTTCAGAATCTAAACAACAACTAACACCACAAAGTTCCCGACATTACCAAAAATCCTTTCACACAAGCGCTGAGTCTTCGCCTAGGACAGGACAGGGTTCACTCGAATGTATTTTCTGTAACATGTCAAATCACAAAATTTACAGATGTCACAAATTTAAAGCACTAACTTTAAATGATAAATTAAATTTTGTAAAAAATAAAAATGTATGTAGAAACTGTTTAAGTAATCAACATCAAGGAGAAAATTGTTCTTCTACCCGTTCATGTTTTATATGTCACAAAAATCATCATACTATTTTGCACGACAGTACTAACCTCGGTACTAACACTCAAGTGAGAACTACATTGAACAGTGTGGAAACTTCTCCAAATGACAAAACGAACATTTCACCTGACAGTCATTCAAATGCGCAAATTTCTGCACAAAGCTCTGACAATACCGCCACTCTTTCTGCTTTTTCGGCAAAGCATGAGGTTTTGTTAGCCATGGCAACCATATCGTTGGTTGCTGCTGACAACAAAGCTTTAAATGTCAAGGCACTTCTGGACAGCGGCAGTCAAACTTCCTTTGTTACGGAAAACTTAGTTAAAAAACTTAAAATAAACCCATATGATCGAAAAATACAAATTTCAGGTATCTCATCTAGTTCGACAGTTTCTACAAAAATGGTTAACATTAAAATACAATCAAATGTTTGTGTTGATAAAATTTTTAACGTTTCTTGTGCCGTTTTATCAAAAATTACTTCGAAATTGCCGCAAATTCCTATAAACATAGACTCTTTGGGTATACCAGAACACATTCAACTAGCTGACCCTACCTTTTGCACCCCTTCTGAAATTGACGTGTTGTTAGGGGCTGACATATATTATGATTTAATGATCCCAGAAATAATAAAACTAGGAAAAAATATTCCCATTCTACAAAACACACATTTAGGTTGGATTGTCGCAGGAAATGTGCCTGTGCAAAATTTCACTACCAAATTTAATGTTTCAGAACCTCAATTTCAAGACGACGATCACGTTTCTTTGTTTGTGCAGACAAATAAGATCGATAATAACATTGAAAATTTAATTCAGCGTTTTTGGACATTAGAAGAAATAGCAAATAAACAAAATTTGTCCATTGACGAACAACAAAGTGAAAACATTTTTAAGGCAACTACCAAAATACTTGAAAACGGTTCATTCCAGGTCAATTTACCTTTAAAATCGCCCAATGAACATCTTAAGTTAGGAAATTCTTTTAATATGGCATACAAAAGATTTTTAAACTTAGAAAAAAGATTAGATAATAATACAGATTTACGAACTGAATATCGAAAATTCATTAATGAATACGTTACACTTGAACATGCAAAATATGTTCCTTTAAATTTGCAAAACGAAAATTTAGAAAACAAATATTTCCTACCCCACCACTGTGTTATACGCGAAGACAGTGAGACTACAAAATTACGTGTCGTCTTTGACGCTTCTATGAAATCCTCTTCCGGATACTCGCTCAATGACGTCATGCTTAAGGGCTTCACTGTCCAACCAGATTTGTTCGATATATTATGCCGATTTCGTCTTCACAGTTTTGTGCTTATTACAGATATAGAGAAAATGTTTCGTCAAGTAAAAGTAAACTCTTCACAAACCTTTCTTCAGAATATATTGTGGCGAGAAAATTCTGAACTACCGATTAAATGTATAGAACTACAGACTGTGACATACGGTACAAACTGTGCACCTTATCTAAGTACACGGTGTTTGGTTGAATTGGCAAATAATGGAAAAAATAATTATCCGTTAGCATCTGAAGCTATATTAAACCAATGTTACGTCGACGATATCCTTGTAGGTTGTGACACATATGAAAAATTATTTGACACTTATACTCAGCTTGTGGATCTCTTCAAATCAGCAGGATTCCACTTACATAAATGGCATTCCAATTCAAATAAATTTCTTAAAAATATTTCCGATGATCAGCAACACAGTAATTATGAAATTAGGATCGAAAATACTTCCAATAAGGTCTTGGGAATTTCTTGGAACTCAAACTCTGATAAATTTTCCATCTCCCTACCAAAAAGTTCCCATAAGCCCTCAGCGACTAAACGGGAGGTACTCTCCACGATCGCGCAAATGTTTGATCCCCTCGGTTTAGTTGGGCCAATTATAGTTACCGCAAAGGTAATAATGCAAAAAATATGGCTTTCAAAAATAAACTGGGATGACCACCTTGATTTTAACCTTTTTGCTGAATGGGATAATTTCATAAAAAATATCTCTGTGCTTTCAAATTTAAAAATTCCTCGGTGCTTATTTCATAATAATACAATTCTTAAAATAGAAATCCATGGATTTTGTGATGCCAGTCTAAAGGCATATGGAGCATGTATTTATGTTCGCGCTGTCTATCAAGACAAAACAGTTACCTGTAATCTACTAACTTCTAAAAGTAGAGTCTCACCCATAAAAATTGTCACTCTACCGCGTCTTGAACTTTGCGGAGCGACTTTACTAGCAAACTTAACGCGCAAAATTCTCACAGTTTTTGAAAACAAAATTAATATTAACAGTGTTAACCTTTGGTTAGATTCAAAAATTGTGTTAGCCTGGTTGCAATCACATCCTTCAAAATGGTCTATTTTTGTCTCACATAGAGTCTCAGAAATTCAACAGATTACTTCTCAATATAATTGGCGACATATTAAATCGTCACAGAATCCTGCAGATATTCTGTCACGAGGAGTTTTACCTCCAGAATTAATGAATTGTTCTTTTTGGTGGCATGGACCAGATTTTTTACAAAACCCTCATTTAGACCTGAAAACATGCGACTCGGATATTCGAGTTGAAAATGTTCCAGAGGAACGAAAAACGGTATTATTTTTACAAAATAAATCCGAAGATTTTTATGACAAGGTCTTATGTAAATATTCTTCATTTACTCGTCTAAAAAGAATTTTCGCCTATTGTCTAAGATTTTCTTTTAATTCCAAAAGACAAAATTCTGTTAAAAATGGTGGACCTCTCACTGTTGATGAATTAAACCAATCTCAAAATACAATAATAAAGATTATACAAGACGCATTTTTCTCCAAAGAAATTTCCGAAATTCAGTCAGATAAAATTGTTTCTAACAAAGCAATACTGTCACTTAAACCATTTCTCGACGAATACGGATTTCTAAGAGTCGGGGGACGACTTTCCAATGCCGACATAGAATATAACCAAAGACATCCAGTTTTACTTCCTTCAAAAAATTATTTAGTAAGGCTTATGTTAAAACTGGAACATCTTCGGCTCTATCACGCGGGTGCACAAAGTGTCCTTTCCAATTTTAGACTAAGGTTTTGGCCTCTAGACGGATTGAGAGAAATTAAGCGTATTATCAGGGGCTGTATTACCTGTTACAGATTTAAGGCACAGCCTACTCATCAAATAATGTCAGATCTACCGAAAGATAGAGTTACAATGTGTAGGCCTTTTTTAAACGTTGGAGTAGATTTTGGCGGACCTTTTTTCTTTAAAACGTCTAAATTACGCCGCGCTCCCCTGGCAAAATGTTACGTAGCTCTCTTTGTGTGTATGTCTACAAAGGCAGTACACATCGAACTAGTTAGTAGCCTATCGACGGAGGCATTTTTACAAACACTTAAAAGATTCATATCCCGCAGAGGAAACCCACATAGAATTTATAGCGATAACGCTACTAATTTTTTGGGATCAAAAAATCACTTAAAGGAGTTATTTGATTTTTTCAAGAACAAGGAAAACACAAACGAAATTCAAAATTTCTTAAGTTCTTATGAAACGCAGTGGAAGTTTATACCACCATGTAGCCCACATTGGGGAGGTTTGTGGGAGGCAGCTATTAAGAGTACCAAATATCATCTCTACCGTGTAATCGGTAATTCACATTTAACTTTCGAAGAACTTAACACTGTTCTTGTCCAGATCGAGGCGATTCTTAACTCACGCCCATTGTGTCCCATGTCCAACGATCCCTCTGATTTGACATGTCTTACTCCAGGACATTTTTTAATCGGTGACAGCCTTACCTCCTATCCCGACAAAGACTTAACTGAAATCTCTGAAAATAGATTATCTCTTTGGCAAAAGTGTACACAAATGCAGCAAAACTTTTGGAAAAGATGGTCTATTGAATACCTCCACCGACTTCAGAACAGACCAAAATGGCTTACACCTACTAAAGACCTCTCATTAAATGACTTAGTTCTTCTTAAAGATGACAAATTACCGCCTTTAAAATGGTCACGAGCCAGAATAGTTGAACTTATACCAGGTAAAGATAACAAAATTCGAGTTGTCAAATTAAAAACAAATGAAGGAACCTTTACCAGGGCTCTCACAAAAGTTTGTCCATTACCTGATTCGTACCCATAAGCTTGACAAGTATTTTGAAGTGTACAACACTTCAACGCGGGGCAGTATGTTCGAGAACCTTCGAACACTTTTTACTCTTTAGATAATTTTATCAATAAAATAATAATATTTCCCTTAACAGTAAAGAAATAAAAATATCTTTCTTTAAAACTAAAATTTAATATAAAACCATGCAAGTTTAGACAACGCAAATTCTATTTTTAAGTCGAAAGTAACAAACATCTATTGTTCAGCTCACATAAAATATATCACCGTTTCTTTGTCGGTGTCGTTATCTTTCAAATCCCAACTTTCCTAGAAAATCTTACCACTTAAAAATCATAGGTCAGTAGTTACACACCCAAACCATAATGGCCGAAGTTAAACCAATTACAATTTACATCGCTTCCTCTACAATGATTTTTATTGGTTTATATTTCGCGTGACGTTTCACTAGATGCATCAACTTACCCCTTGCCAAGAAAGTCAAATCGTCAGTTCAGTTGTTAGCAGAATCTTGGAAGAAGCTGCAACGCGCGATACGCCCTCGTTTTGTATCGTTATTTGTTTTGACACGGCTAGTAGCTCTAACGTGTCAGAGTTTCCGTTCGAGTTAAAATTCCCAAAAATGCTCTTAGCAGCGATCACCTTACGCAAGATTTATTGTTTCTATTCATTGTCAAAAACGAATATCTAAAATCGTCATAAAATCTGTCTCTGCTGAATATAAAAATATTCATGGACTTTTACGATAAGCTGAGTACCAGTGAAATAAACCCAAGTAATAAATCAATAATATTGTTAACTGGTTTTTATAATTGTACCTACAAACGGTACAAGTGTGACTGTATAAAAATTACAGTTTTTAAATTTGTTATACCTAAATATACAATTGTTGAAAATCTACCGATTTTCATTTGCATGAAAGTCATGTCAAAAATTACGTGTACGGTAGAATGTGAAATCCCCGTACATTCCCCATATCTTCTTTAATGCTCGCTTTTTTTACAAATCTATTTGTTTGTTCTCGATTAATCGACATAAAATTTTACAAGGCGACATGCTTTGATCATACGTTCGGACGTCGTGCTCTCTCTCTTTTCTCGTTCTCGCTCTACTCTCTCCATCTATTTGTTGCGCCAAGAGGAGCTAACGGCTACCACTTTCACGCTTCAATTTTCGCCGGACGCGTCCGCGACGAAAGCTCACGCTGTGATTGGTTAAATATGTGGCATAGCGACGCGTTAGGTGACTGCGCAACATCACGAGTGCGTGCAGTGGTTCCGCCAGCTCCGACCGCGCACTTTTATCGGCCGGCTTGTAAAATTCTGTCATCCAAGTGAAAAAAAAAGTTTTCAATTTATTAAAGGTGCTATCGTATGATTCGTATGTGTTTATAGTGTTGATTATTTATAAGAAAACAAAACATTTCGTAGTGTTTGTCAGACTTTCATGTTTTAACCAAACGGATGGGTTGTATTGTGTAGTAATAATAACCTTTATTATTGTTTGAAGAACAGCGTGCGAGTCCGTCAGAGAAGTTTCATTTTGGACTTTACTTCCAGTCAAGAGGCTCGTAATGCGTCGTTTGGAAGCGCGTTCGTTTTTATAGTTATTTTGTAGAGTTATTGAATGTTGTTTGTCGTAATTTTTTTTTGAAGGTAAAGTTTATTATTAATTTAGTTGTGAGGAATTTCGCTTAAAAATTAAGGACGATATAAATAAACCTGTTAATAAAAGTCAAATTTTCTATTAAATATGATTTAAAATAGGCAAATAAAAAAAAGGACATGCTTAAGTGTTAGGAGTTTTTTGTTTAAAGCTAATTTGGAACCAAAATTTTTGTACAGGTACTCTTTTTCTTCCAAAAATTTCTGGTTGGCCTAGTGGAACAAAATTTTACTCTTGTTTTGAACAGCTGTTCTCTGGCTTTTTTGTGTTGTAGTAAGTATTTTAACTTTTTGAATTTTTGAATGTTTTAAAAGATTTAGTATGATTTCTTACTTTAAAGATAACAAATCTATTATTTTTCAAACCTGTTACATAGGAATATTCTAGGAAGAATTGGCAACGTCACAGTGACTTCTGACGTCAAAACAAAAGAGTTTTTTCTGTAACTGACATTTGTCGATGTTTTTTATATGGCCATGTATTTATTGCCAGTGGTGCGTAGTTACAAAAAAATTTTTTTTTGCGGGGCGATATCTACCATTTTTTATCATGAAGCGCCATTTATGAATATTTTTATTCAGTCTGAATTCATACCAGCATTTACGGGTTTCAATATATGCAGTGAATTTCATAACACCCTGTATATATATATATATATATATATATATATATATATATATATATATATATATATATATGTATATATATACAGGGTGGTCCGTAATGAATGCGCCAAAAAGCAATCCTAGATTAATCTCGTGAAAATAATGATATTGAGCCAAATATGCCTTAATCAAATGTCTCTCATTAATGAGATACAGGGTGTTACAGTCCAGTTCTCAGAATTGTTATTTCTTTATAGCTCAAGTCGTTTTTGAGATATCGACATGAAAACTGGGAATCGGGGGTTTTCAGGGATGGGGAATACGATGGTATTCCACTTATTGACATAACATGTAGAGGGCGCTAGTTACACCTTATACACTCATTATTTCATGCCATAACTTTCTTATTAGTACCGTGCTTTTATTTTTTATTGAAAATTTTGAAAGAGTGACGTTTTTCAAGAAAAAAAGGTATACTACATTTACTTCCATTAAATAAGCCGTTTTCGAAATATTTGCATTTATTCGTTCTATTGCATAGTCAAAAAATATTAAACATTAAAACTGAGATAACAGACTTGACTAACGAATAATGAATTGATCATGCACAAATAACAAAAAATTACTTCAACAAATGTGAAAAATGTCCACCATTCACATCTATGCATTTTCTTAATCCCTTCACCAAATAGCGTCGTACTTGGAATAAAGTTCCTGGCTTATTCCTGATAAAATTGGTGGTACCATGAATTTGTTGCAAAAGTTGCTCACGGGTACGGATTTCTTCTGTGTACAATAAAGATTTGATAAAACCCCAAAGGAAGAAATCCAAAGGATTAAGATCCGGGCTAGGCGGCGTCCATGGAATTTCACTGCCACGACCAAACCATCTATGAGGCAGCCATTCATCTAGATATGTAGTTGCGAACTGCAACTGGATAATGTGGTGGAGCACCATCGTGCATAAACCACATGTTTTGTCGTAAATGTAAGGGTATATCGTCGAGTAGATCCCGCAAAACATTTTGAAGAAACTGCAAGTAATGGTTAACCAGTTGCAGTTAGCAACTATCTAGATGAACGGCTGCCTCATAGATGGTTTGGTCGTGGCAGTGAAATTCCATCGCCGCCGCGTAGCCCGGATCTTAATCCTTTGGATTTCTTCCTTTGGGGTTTTATCAAATCTTTATTGTACACCGAAGAAATCCGTACCCGTGAGCAACTTCTGCAACAAATTAATGGTTCCACCAATGTTATCAGGAATAAGCCATGAACTTTATTCCAAGTACGACGCTACTTGGTGAAGGGATTCAGAAAATGCATAGAAGTGAATGGTGGACATTTTTCACATTTGTTGAAGTAATTTTTTGCTATTTGTGCATGATCAATTCATTATTCGTTAGTCAAGTCTGTTATCTCGGTTTTAATGTTTAATATTTTTTGACTATGCAATAGAACGAATAAATGCAAATATTTCGAAAACGGCTTATTTAATCGAAGTAAATGTAGTATACCTTTTTTTCTTAAAAAACGTCACTCTTTCAAAAATTTCATAAAAAATAAAAGAACGGTACTAATAAGAAAGTTATGGCATGAAATAATGAGTGTATAAGGTGTAACTAGCGCCCTCTACATGTTATGTCAATAAATGGAATACCATCGTATTCCCCATCCCTGAAAACCCCCGATTCCCATTTTTCATGTCGATATCTCAAAAACGACTTGAGCTATAAAGAAATAACAATTCTGAGAACTGGACTTTAACACCCTGTATCTCATTAATGAGCAACATTTGATTAAGGCATATTTGGCTCAATATCATTATTTTCACGAGATTAATCTAGGTTTGCTCTTTGGCGCATTCATTACGGACCACCCTGTATATATATATATATATATATATATATATATATATATATATATATATATATATAGGGTGTCCGGTAAGTATGGGGAAACTCTCGGGAGCGTGTAGGGAACGTTAAAATAAGTCTAGTGTGTCATGTAATTTTTTTTCCTATAGTGCTCCCTGGCCGAGATATCGGGCCCCAAAGGGGTACTCAGCGATTTACTTTTTTCGTATTATTTTTTGAACCACCTCGTATACCTTGATACAATTTTGGCATTTTGTACAGAGGATAGGTACCCAAAAATAGGTGCTACACGGTAACATTTAATTTCTCAGGAAAGCCAGAAACCGACTCGCCCCAATACACAGAAGCCAACATTTTTGACAGGTGTCATGGAATCGAATTAAGGATATTATTTTTGGATACTACAAACATTTTACTCCCAAAAAGGTACCCTTCAATTCTTTCGATACAATGAACGGTTTTCGAGATAAATTAGTTTTTTTCTGTGCCTTTTTTGCAACAGTTATTAATTCGACAATAAAAAATAAATCTGTACTATGGCAACAAGCCTCTTTTCATTATCACTTGCTTATGTTGCGGGCTTAATTATTATCAACATAAGTAACAAAACTTAAACCAGAAATGGTAAAATGGTTTTTACAATAATTATTAAATCTTTGTGATGTCATTTTCGGTCAACTATTTACTACAGTCGACTACTAAACACCTCCAGAACATTCAAAATAATTTAAAAGAACTCGTCAGATTAACAGTTTTTTATTTGTCTGTTTTATTAAACATCACTTTAACAGTTGCTCAATATGACCACCCTGTACTTCAATACACTTTCTTATCCTACGAATATTTTCCTGCTGTACATTAAATCATATTCCAGGATTGTTCCGAATTTGATCACAACACCCCCTTATTCTTTGAATTAAATCATGCATGGTATTAACTGGCGTTGAATACACAAGCTCTTTTAGATAACCCCACAAAAAAAATCCAATGGATTAAGATCAGGCGACCTAGGCGGCCACAAAACAGGTCCGCCACGACCGATCCATCGATCACCAAAAGTATTTGTCAAATGTTGTCGAACTAAATGGGAGAAATGGGGCGGCGCACCATCATGGATAAACCACATCTGAGCTCTTGTTTGCAGGGGTACGTTTTCTAACAAATTATCTAAATGCTGTTGCAAGAACTGTAGATAGAGTGCACCAATTAACCTGTCTTCTAAGACGAATGGACCTACTAGATCATTTCCACTGATGCCAGCCCACACGTTGATCATAAATCTTTGTTGGTGCTTTGTCTGAACAATGGCATGTGGATTTTCCTTAGCCCATACATGTAAATTATGGGAATTTATTATCCCGTCTTTTGTAAAACCAGCTTCGTCGGTAAATAAAATAATCCTTGTAAAAATGTGATTTTCTCTATGTTGCTGTAAAAGCCAGTTAGCGTAAAGCAGTCTTGCTGGGTAATCTTCAGGAGACATATCATGAACCTTTTGTACATGATAAGGATGGAGGAGTTGTTCTTTAATGGTTTCATGAACAACCCATTTTGTTGAACCAATCTGTGTCGAGAGCTTTCTTACACTGATGGACGGATTATTAGCAATCTGGTCCAAGATATTTTCTTCTACCTCAGGGACTCTCGCCCTTAGTGGAGGACCCTCGCCACCACGTCGCGGTAAAAAGGATCCTAAATAAATATGAAATCAGAAAGAATTAATTTAAACAACTTTTTTACTTATTCCTAATATTTTACCTGTTTCTCTTAAGCGACGATCAACACGTTCAAATGTCTTCCTATCTGGCAAAATTCGAGCCGGGAATCTATTACTATAAATTCTTCTTGCTTCCAAAGAATTGCAGAGGGCCTGTCCATAAACTAAATGTATGTCAGCATATTCTGCATAGGAATAATTCGGCATTATTACTTTAAAATGGTCTACAATTTTTGGCGATTTTGACAAGTCAAGTCAATCATATAGGTAATAATAAAAAGGCTTGTTGCCATAGTACAGATTTATTTTTTATTGTCGAATTAATAACTGTTGCAAAAAAGGCACAGAAAAAAACTAATTTATCTCGAAAAGCGTTCATTGTATCGAAAGAATTGAAGGGTACCTTTTTTGGAGTAAAATGTTTGTAGTATCCAAAAATAATATCCTTAATTCGATTCCATGACACCTGTCAAAAATGTTGGCTTCTGTGTATTGGGGCGAGTCCGTTTCTGGCATTCCTGAGAAATTAAATGTTACCGTGTAGCACCTATTTTTGGGTACCTATCCTCTGTACAAAATGCTAAAATTGTATCAAAGTATACGAGGTGGTTCAAAAAATAACACGAAAAAAGTAAATCGCTGGGTACCCCTTTGGGGCCCGATATCTCGGTCAGGGAGCACTATAGGAAAAAAAATTATATGAAACACTAGACTTATTTTAACGTTCCCTACACGCTCCCGAGAGTTTGCCCCATACTTACCGGACACCCTGTATACAGGGTGTCCGGAAAATACGTGTACAACGTTTGATGACAGACTTCTGACGCCAAAATAGGTCGATTTAAGCCAACTTAGTTATATCCGAAATTGCTTCGTTTAGCCGGTAGAGGGCGTTAAAGATTAAAAAAGTTTTTGGTTTTTCCCAAATTTCTTGAAAACGTGCCAATCGATTTTAATGATTTTTGGTGTATAACCTAACACTAAAAAATGACGTTTTCTAGTAGTATAGTTATCAGCTATAAATAAGAGGAAGTGTTATAAAAGTCACGTCACATGTAAACATTCCTTCTGATTTCTTATGTCATCAAAGTTATGACAACCCAGGTATTTTTGTTGGATAAACGGACGCATTTGGAAGCTTTTTTACCTCTTAATAAATTTTCGTTGGATGAGCGATTTTGCTAAAAAAAATATTTTCAATTACCTGCATATTACATCAATTATTAACTGTTATAAAAAAAAACAATGAGAAAATGTTTGAAGTACATGTATTGTAAAAAAAATAAAAAACTAAGTAAAAAGAAAATATTAATTAAGCAAATGTGCAAAATGGCCGCCATTTTGCTGAATACACTTATTAACACATTTTAAAAAATGAAATTGGACTCTGTCTAATGTCTCTGGATTATTAAATAGGTATGCAGGTAATTGAAAATATTTTTTTTCAGGCAGAGCCGCTCATTCAACGAAAATTTATAAAGAGGTAAAAAAGCTTCCAAATACACCCGTTTACACCTAACAAAAATACCTGGGTTGTCATAACTTCGATGACATAAGAAATCAGAAGAAATGTTTACATGTGGCGTGACTTTTCTAACACTTCCGCTTATTTAAAGCCGAGAACTATACTACTAGAAAACGTCATTTTTTACTGTAACACTATACACCAAAAATCATTAAAATCGATTGACACGTTTTCAAGAAATTTGCGAAAAACCAGGAACTTTTTTAATCTTTGACGCCCCCTACCGGCTAAACGAAGCAATTTCGGATATAACTAAGTTGGCTTAAATCGACCTATTTTGGCGTCAGGAGTCTGTCATCAAACGTTGTACACGTATTTTCCGGACACCCTGTATATATATACAGGGTGAGTCAAAAGTACTTTGACAAACTTCAGGAGGTAATTGCTGGCATTATTTTAAGGCGAAAAGTTTATATAAACAATGGTCCTTGGCGGCTTCGTTACGGAGATACAGGGTGTTGAAATATTAAAAAAAAATAAGAATTTTTAAGTAGCTTCTAAACGTTTTGAGCTTGTGTTATGAAATTCGGTGGATGAGATAAACACCTAAGGACACTCATCTTAAAAGTATATCGCGTTCTTAAATTTAACCAGTGGCGTCGGTACGAAACTTTCATATAACATTTTTTGTGAAAACTATGCTACGCCACTGACTTATTTTATTTTAACTACCATTTTGTGAATCCTTGCTTTATTTGCAACAAAAAAAGTCTCTTGCGTTTTTTTCATACGGGGAACGGTTTAAAGGTAAATCATTATTTTATTCGGCTACACAAATGTATTAAAAAATTTATTTTAAATTGATCAAAAAAAATTATTTTAAATTGATCAAACATTCAGACATTATTAAAATAACAACTAATTTATTTAAATAAATAAGTAACAGTTATAAAATTACCTTAAATATATTGTTGGAAATGTCCACCCTCGGCCAAGATGGAGGCATCTAATTTTTCAACACCCTGTATCTCCGTAACGAAGCCGCCAAGGACCATTGTTTATATGAACTTTTCGTCTTAAAATAAGGTCAGCAATCACGTCCTGAAGTTTGTCAAAGTACTTTTGAATCACCCTGTATATAAGAAAAATATAATTGGCTAGGACTTACCACAGACGACGTGGACAAATTTATAAGAAGCTGCGAAATTTGTCAAAAAGTAAAAATTTGTAGGAAAAATCCTAACGAACACAGATTTAATATTCTTTCCTATGCCGTTAACTTCTACAACAATACGGAAAACAAAACCCATGGATTTACACCCTATGAACTTATTTTAGGTCACTCATCTGGTAGGCCCCCTGAAACCATGTTTAATAAAAAAGGGTTGATATCACAATATGTTAGAGACCTAAGCAACCGTATGGAATATTATTACAAAATCGCACGAACCAAAACCGAGCAACAAAAAGAAAAAACAAAAATTAGGTTCGACAAATCGGTTTCAGAGAAAATTCCCGAATACAAACATGGCGATAAAGTGTACTTCAAAGAATCACAAATAAAAGACAAAGCCCAAAACAAATTTAATGGCCCTTTTGAAATACATGAAGTACTTAAACCCTCAGCAACCGTGCTAAATCCCGAAACAAAACAAATTTCTAAAATTAATTCTGATAGGTTAAAGCCCTACTACGAATAGTCTCCTTCTTTTTAGACTCTTCGGGCTACTATCAGCCACGAGTATCAAATAAAAAATTTCCTAAAAAATTAAATTCCTGTAACCACCTGTTATTAAAACGTTTAATAGTACTATTCAAAAATTACAGATATACGAGGAAACTTTTAATAACAATACAAGAGAAATTTAAAATGCTATATTTAACATCTCAAATATTTTATAATTTAATTTTAATTAATTTTAATATTTAATTTTGTGATAAGTATATTATAAAGGTAAAATTAAAATTGTAAATTTATGTGAATCTCTAATGAAAAGCTTATATCTTCCTGGAAGATTCCCTTAATGACATTTTGGATGCAACTACTTTTGCACGTCTTAAGATATTGCATAGCTCAATCAAAGACCATGAATCAAAGAAATTTGGTCTCCTCCTTGCAAGAAATTTCTCGCTCTTTAGTTAAAAATAACCTACCTTTACCTACTTACTCAACAAATGTCGCAAAATACCTAGATATAATAGAACTAGAAGTCTATCAATCCGAAGCGAAAATAATTTTTGTGCTAAAAATTCCCTTAACAGAACCTGAAACCTATACCCTTTACCACCTTTACCCAATACCAATACTAGATAGTCGAACAGGTTTTCATCACATCTTGCCAACTACTCAAAAGTACATTGCGCGTGATGATGATTCATTACTGTACTTGTCATTTCGAAACCTGGATAAATGCAAACAACTTGGAGCCAATACTAAGATTTGTTCCGATGTGCTGCCTTATCCCATCGACAGTGATGCTATCTGCGAGGTCCAGTTACTTAAGCAGCTAAGAGAACTACCCAAAACCTGCCAGCCTTTAGTTCTACTAGCTAAAGAATACAACGTCCAGGAACTTAGCCAAAATTACTGGCTCATTGCTGTATCCCATCGACAGTGATGGTATCTGCGAGGTCCAGTTACTTAAGCAGCTAAGAGAACTACCCAAAACCTGCCAGCCTTTAGTTCTACTAGCTAAAGAATACAACGTCCAGGAACTTAGCCAAAATTACTAGCTCATTGCTGTTTCCGACCCCTTGCCAGTTACAGTCAAATGCAGAAACAGAGATATCGTCACCAAGCTGATAAATGTCAATTTCCTGTTGAAACTGCAGCCGGAATGTAACGCTTTCATAGGAAGCACCAGAGTACATGCAAAATATCCCATCGACAAATACCAGACTGTGACATACAAAAGCCATCCAGTGAAGATACCCTTCGAATGCTGTGGTCATCTTCCCGAGAAACTTCATATTCCCGACCTGAAACCTCTAAAGCTAAACAAGATTGATGTCGAAGACCTGAATATTGCCCAACACAAACTCAATCAATATTCAGATTAGTTGGACGAACTGGTTAACCAACCTTTTGTAACCAAACACTTACATTGGTTTACAATCCTTACCATTACCGTAATTGCTGCTCTAATGGTCCTCTACGTCCTCTGTAAATGTAGACGAAGACGACACCCCAGAATCGGTATGGCTATCACCAACAACGACGTTCCACCACCACCTTCAGTGCCCAAGCCAAGAGAGATAATCCACCAAAGATTACGAAATTTTATGCCAAAAAGACGACCCAGTACCCGTTCCATCAGCGACACCCTGGAAGAAGAGCAAATTGAACTTCAATCCAACCAGGAATCCTAAAGCTTGCTGCGAAGCACCAACCTTTTTATAAAAGGGGGAGTTGTTATATGCCGTTCCTACACGTGTCATAATTGACCTTTAGTCACACGTTATTGAACAGTGCAAATTACAACACTTCTAGAAATGCAACATAATCAGTTTCTTTGTTTCGTAGGTTATTAACTTATTATTACTAATTACGCTTACCAAGTTACTGATTCAGCATTATAGTTAATATAAAAACCCCGATTTCTTATTGTAAAGGACACATAATTTTATAGACCGTTACTATGTCAGTTGAAAGTTTGATTTTTGGTATTTTGTTTTATTGTGTTATTGAAAGAAATTAGTTGTGTGAAATAAAAAGTTTTTAAAAAGTGAATTTTGAATTTTGAGTTATAATATATATATATATATATATATATATATATATATATATAGTATATATATATATATATATATATATATATATATATATATATATACAGTGTGTCCACTTAAGTTCGCACCATATGGAAAACTTTTTTATTATTAGTTTTACGAAAAAAATTATTCCTTATAAAAAGTTCTGCTTGGTCCAAAACCTAAAATGCAACCATCAGATATCAAATTTTGTCAGTTCCTATACGAGGTATATCAGCAGAAAATATGAATTTTGCCCATTTGTAAAGTACCTTTATTTTTGACAATATCGAAAACCTTAATCAGTTATCTCTTTATTCGTTAAACATTTGATAACCTTTACGTCTCTTAACCTATATGTTGCATTATTTTGATGATGCATTAAAATAATTGATAAATAACAAAATTATTTATTTCACAATAATTATGTATACAGTGCTAATAATGTTAATTGCCTAACAAGCGTGTAATAGTTTATCATCAATTCACTATTGCTTCAACGTATCCGCCTTCTCTTACAATACAGTTTTCCGTTCTAGAAGTAAATTCCCTCAATACATTTCTGATTATATTCGGAGTTATACCCTGAATTGTTTCCGTAATAATTCTTTCCAAATGTTCTACGTTTGTGAATGGCCTGTGTTGATATACCTGTTCTTTTAAGTAACCCCCATAATAAAAAATCTAGGTGGGGTTAAATCTGGCGGCCTAGCTGGCCAAAAAATATCGGAATGTCTATGAATTAACCTTCCATTAAAGATATTTTCAATGTATTGCCTTACTTCCATCGTACTATGGACATGTTGCGCCGTCCTGCTGGTACCATACTTGTTGTCGTTCATGTCTTGGAAGGTCACGAAGAAAATCATGCAACTGATTTTGTAAAAAATTTAAATATCGTTGAGAAGTCATAGATTGTCGGAAAAAAAAGGGCCAATTATTTTTATCCTTGTAAATGCCGCACCAAACGTTAGTTTTAAAATAATATTGATCGCGAGTTTTAATCGTTAAAGTGAGGATTGGAGTCAGTCCACCATCGACAACTTTGCGAAGACACTGTTCCATTAGGACGTAAATGTAGCTTCGTCAGAAAAAATTATTTTCCTGGCCAAAAAAGGATCATCTTCTAAGCTCTCCTTGGATAAGAAAACAGAATTCTAGTCGTCTGTCGTAGTCTCCAGGTTTTAAAGTATGGATATATTGTGGTTGTATATGGATGACACTTGTTCTCTCGAAAATTATTGATATTGTGGATTTACCAATTTTATCTGGAAGCAAAGATGCCCTTTTTCGCAGAGACAATTTAGGGTTTTCTACTGCAGATAGCATTACATTCAACTTCATCTCTTTACTTGTATCGACTTTTTGACGCTTGTTGCTGAATTTATTATTAACATCTCCACATGATTTGAATTTTTCCATAATTCTCATTACTGATGTATGGTGTATATTTTTCCCTGGATGTCTGTTGTTAAATATTTCAGCTGCTTCACGATGAGTTTTATAATTATCACCAACGATTAACACATTTCTATTTTTTCTTCCACACTAAATATCACCGGCATGGTTAACAAATTTTATTTGACGTTCACTGTCAAACAATTCTTACTATCAAGAAATCATTTCTTTATCAGTGCATCCTAGATTTCACGTAACTACAGTTACACTTTGCATTGTTATTGTAGTAAAAAAAGAAAAAATATGTTTTCCCATATAATTCGATGTAATTGCATATTTGAACGTAGTTTTTAGTTCTGTTTAACTTTTCTTAATAACAATTTTCGATATTGTCAAAAATAAAGGTACTTTACTCTTGGGCAAAATTCATATTTTCTGATATACCTCGTCTAGGACTGAAAAAATTTGATATCTGATGGTTGCATTTTAGGTTTTGGACCAAGCAGAACTTTTTATAAGGAATAATTTTTTTTCGTAAAACTAATAATAAAAAAGTTTTCCATATGGTGCGAACTTAAGTGGACACACTATATATATATATATATATATAATATATATAATATATATATATATATATATATATATATATATATATTATATATATATATATATATATATATTATATATATACATATATATATAAACATATATATATATATTATATATATATATATATATATATATATATATATTATATATATATATATATATATATATATATATATATATATATATATATATATATATATGATATATATATATATATACAGTGACCGGCAAAAAGTTCGCAACATATGGGAAAAATTTTTATTAGGAGAGTATTGGAAAAACTTTTCCGGGGGATCGGTTCTGCATGTCCGATAACCTAAAAATCAATTTTGACATACGTCACGTGACCACTGGTATAGCGTCAAATTAAAAAAAAAAATTGTTAATTTACAAAAAGTGAGGTTAGTTGACGAGATATCAAAAAAAGTTATTTGAAAAAATTGCTTAGAATTAAATTCTAGGTCCTTGTGCAAAATTTTAAGATTTTATTTAAAAAAATTGGAAAACTCAATTTTTTTTAAATATTTTTTTATCGATTTACAAATTTCCAGTTTTTTTCGTTTAGATAGCTTGGCTAATGTAAAGCCCATGTATCTGGATGAAAATAAACGAATGTAGTAGTTTTTTTCTACAATTGACAGGACAAAATTAAAAAAACAGGGTTTCGCCAGACGCTAGCTGTTGCAATGATTTGTATCTAGCAGCAGTGTCAAAATTTTAGAGACATTTCAATGAGATTACATTGAGAAAACCTTAATCGTCTTAAATATATCTGAAGTTCGACTTTTTGTAAAGTTAAGGGATTAAATTAGATAATAAACAAAAAAGTACCTGTTTATTTAATCGAAATTTCATAAACGAAAACCAATGTAAGAAAAACTTAAAAGTAGTCAAATTCTGTACTAACAACATAAAAAATCATTGTTTTTCCTTGGGTGCACAAAATTTAAAACTCAGTATGACCACCATTTCTCTCCATACATACTATTGTTCTCGAGCGCAACTCTCGATTAACATTTCGGAGCATTTTACGATTTATTTGCAATACACAATTTCTAATGACATTCTCTAAATTTTGTATATTCCTAAAGGGTCGATGTTTGTACACAGAGTTCTTTAGGTATCCCCACATAAAGAAATCTAACGGAGTCAGATCTGGTGATCTCGCAGGCCACGGATTTTCAGAAAACCGTCCTATCCACTGGTTTCCAAATTCTTGATCCAGGCCATCTCTTCACCTCATTTGTGGAATGAATGCTAGCTCCGTCTTGTTGAAAGTATAAATTTCTTCTTTCGGCTAATGACAAATTGTCTAAAAAGTCAGATATCTCAGTTTGTAGAAATTCTAAATATCGTTCTGAATTTAAATTGTCTCTAAAGAAAAACGGTCCCACTATTCTGAGGTTGAAAATTCCGCACCACACATTAACCTTAAAACTATATTGGTCTTTACTCTGAATTACAAAGTCTGGGTTTTCGGTGGCCCACCATCTACAGTTTTGTGAACTGACGGTTCCGTTAGAGGTAAATGTAGCTTCATCCGAGAAAAGAACGTTCTTTGGGAAATTAAAATCTTCCTCAATCATACCCTGGAACCAGGCACAAAAATCGAAGCGGGGCGTCATAATCCCTATCTTTTAATACTTGTACATAATTTATGGTTTGTACGGATGAAATTTGTTTCTTTTTAATATCCTCCGCACAGATCTTTCGTGAATGTTAGTGATCTCCGATATTTGACTAACTGCTAATTGGGGTGTTTCTGTGATCGACAAACACACATCCAGAGAACCTTCGTCACCTGTTACCCGGTTTTTCATGGGAAACTTTATACTGATTTTCTACCGATCCCGTTTCTTTAAATTTATTGACTAGACGAGATACTGTGGAATAATGGAGGGATTTATCGGGGTGCCTCTCATTAAAAATTGCTGCTGTTTCTCTATGGCTTTTGTAATTATCTCCAGAAATTAAAATAATTTCTATCTTTTCCTGAAGAAGTAGTGTGGGTGCCATTTTAAGGAATAAAATATTAATGAACTTATGTAAAATATCAAACTTAGTAAGATGCGAGACATAAACCAATGACATAGGTTGAAATCAAACAAATTATAATTTGTTTGACATTTTCTGTTGTTTTTAACCTACTAGATTATTTGGTTGTTTTAATTTCAGAGCCTGCTTTGGTAGTTTTAAGTACAACTAAATAGACCTGGTTGTTAAATTTATGTGCGAAAAATCTTAATAAAATCTTGATACAGTCATTTCATTAGATTCAAACCATTGCAACAGCGAGCGTCCGGCGAACACCTATTTTTTCGATTTTGTCCTGTCAATTGTAGAATTGTAGATCTGACTCCGTTAGATTTTTTTATGTGGGGATACCTAAAGAACCCTGTGTACAAACATCGACCCTTTAGGAATATACAAAATTTAGAGGATGTCATTATAAATTGTGTATTGCAAATAAATCGTAAAATGCTCCGAAATGTTAATCGAGAGTTGCGCTCGAGAACAACAGTATGTATGGAGAGAAATGGTGGTCATACTGAGTTTTAAATTTTGTGCACCCAATGGAAAAACAATGATTTTTTTGTGTTGTTAGTACAGAATTTGACTACTTTTAAGTTTTTCTTACATTGGTTTTCGTTTATAAAATTTCGATTAAATAAACAGGTAATTTTTTGTTTATTATCTATTTTAATCCCCTTAACTTTACAAAAAGTCGAACTTCAGATATATTTAAGACGATTAAGGTTTTCTCAATGTAATCTCATTGAAATGTCTCTAAAATTTTGACACTGCTGCTAGATACAAATCATTGCAACAGCTAGCGTCCGGCGAAACCCTATTTTTTTAATTTTGTCCTGTCAATTGTAGAAAAACACTACTACATTCGTTTATTTTCATCCAGATACATGGGCTTTACATTATGCAAGCTATCTAAACGGCAAAAACTGGAAATTTGTAAATCGTTAAAAAAATATTAAAAAAAAATTGAGTTTTCCAATTTTTTTAAATAAAATTTTAAAATTTTGCACAAGGACCTAGAATTTAATTCTAAGCAATTTTTTCAAATAACTTTGTTTTGATATCTCGTCAACTAACCTCTACTTTTTGTAAATTAACAATTTTTTTTTAATTTGACGCTATACCAGTGGTCACGTGACGTATGTCAAAATCGATTTTTAGGTTATCGGACATGCAGAACCGATCCCCTGGGAAAGTTTTTCCGATACTCTCCTAATAAAAATTTTTCCCATATGTTGCGAACTTTTTTGCCGGTCACTGTATATATATATATATATATATATATATATATATATATATATATATATATATATATATATATATATATATATATATATATATTTCCGAACATTTTGGATATAAGGACTCTCTTTGATTCTGGTCAAATCGTGGTCTGTTCTTCAGCCACCCTGGGTGTAAGCCTGCCCGCTGATGGGTAAGGGCCCAGAAATCGATAGCAGGAGGGTCACCCAGACCAGAATCAAAGATAGTCCTCATTATTTTTATTTTTCATTCACGGCCTTATCGCTGCACTAGCGAAGAAGTAAATCTTCGCATTTACATTTATTATATTACCTATAGGCCAAGAAATCTTCCATTTTTCTACTATTGTTGTACAATGGTGCATTTGTACCGTCGATGTCGAGAAAGTCGACATCGACATACTTTCGAGTATTATTGTGTTATCAGCCAAACATTTT
>OZ020191.1:61148549-61186049 GCA_963971165.1 Philopedon plagiatum
CCTAAAAAGTTCTATGAACCAATCATAAAAGCAAAAATAAACAAAATATACAACCCACAGAAAAATAACCCCAAAAATATGAATGAAAACCATTACGTATCTACTCCATACATAAAAGAAATAAACCAGAAAATTAAAAAAGTACTTCACCCACATAAAATCAAAATAGCAGAAAAACCAATTAATAATTCAAGAAAACTATTCACAAATCTAAAACCAAATATTCCAAAAACAAACCAGTCTCAACTCATTTACAAAATAAATTGCCTTGATTGCCCAAAAACCTATATTGGGCAAACAAAGCAATATCTTAAAAACAGAATTAAGGAACATCAAAACAGTATTAGAAATGTTAGTCACAGTTCAACAGCTCTATCAAATCATTCACTAGAATATTTACACAACTTTAATTTTAATAACGTAGAAATCTTAGATTATGAATCAAACTACAAAAAACGAAACATAAAGGAAATGATACATATTAAAAAAAACCATAACACCCTAAACTATAGAACAGATACGGATAATTTAAGTACCATTTACAACAACCTTATCATAAAAAAGTAAAAGCAAAATTTTTGTGTCCCTACCCTTAAACATTTGGAATAATAAAACCAAAGCTCTTTACTGTAAACATCCACAAATCAGTCTAGTTTAAAACCCTGTTGCAATAAGTCATTTTGTTAAAATGTAGTGTTTAAGTGAAATCAATTTAAAAGGTATGTCCTATTCTACTATCTCTTGTTTATATAAATCTTACATAGAAAAATATATTACTATTACACCTTTGTTATTAGGATTCTGATGATGGTTTAGAGATGAAATAAACCGAAACGTCAAAACCATTTCAAGACTTTAATTTAAACTGACCGAAAGCCCAAGAAGTACAATAAAACTATTTAATCAAAAACGGTCAAGAAACCAATATTATATATATATATATATATATATATATATATATATATATATATATATATATATATATATATATATATATATATATATATATATATATATATATAGTACAGTGACCGGCAAAAAGTTCGCAACATATGGGAAAAATTTGTATTAGGAGAGTATCGGAAAAACTTTCCCAGGGGATCGGTTCTGCATGTCCGATAACCTAAAAATCGATTTTGACATACGTCACGTGACCACTGGTATAGCGTCAAATTAAAAAAAAAATTGTTAATTTACAAAAAGTGAGGTTAGTTGACGAGATATCAAAAAAAGTTATTTGAAAAAATTGCTTAGAATTAAATTCTAGGTCCTTGTGCAAAATTTTAAGATTTTATTTAAAAAAATTGGAAAACTCAATTTTTTTTAAATATTTTTTTATCGATTTACAAATTTCCAGTTTTTTTCGTTTAGATAGCTTGGCTAATGTAAAGCCCATGTATCTGGATGAAAATAAACGAATGTAGTAGTTTTTTCTACAATTGACAGGACAAAATTAAAAAAAAACAGGGTTTCGCCGGACGCTAGCTGTTGCAATGATTTGTATCTAGCAGCAGTGTCAAAATTTTAGAGACATTTCAATGAGATTACATTGAGAAAACCTTAATCGTCTTAAATATATCTGAAGTTCGACTTTTTGTAAAGTTAAGGGGAGTAAAATAGATAATAAACAAAAAATTACCTGTTTATTTAATCGAAATTTCATAAACGAAAACCAATGTAAGAAAAACTTAAAAGTAGTCAAATTCTGTACTAACAACATAAAAAATCATTGTTTTTCCTTGGGTGCACAAAATTTAAAACTCAGTATGACCACCATTTCTCTCCATACATACTATTGTTCTCGAGCGCAACTCTCGATTAACATTTCGGAGCATTTTACGATTTATTTGCAATACACAATTTCTAATGACATTCTCTAAATTTTGTATATTCCTAAAGGGTCGATGTTTGTACACAGGGTTCTTTAGGTATCCCCACATAAAAAAATCTAACGGAGTCAGATCTACAATTCTACAATTGACAGGACAAAATCGAAAAAATAGGTGTTCGCCGGACGCTCGCTGTTGCAATGGTTTGAATCTAATGAAATGACTGTATCAAGATTTTATTAAGATTTTTCGCACATAAATTTAACAACCAGGTCTATTTAGTTGTACTTAAAACTACCAAAGCAGGCTCTGAAATTAAAACAACCAAATAATCTAGTAGGTTAAAAACAACAGAAAAATGTCAAACAAATTATAATTTGTTTGATTTCAACCTATGTCATTGGTTTATGTCTCGCATCTTACTAAGTTTGATATTTTACATAAGTTTATTAATATTTTATTCCTTAAAATGGCACCCACACTACTTCTTCAGGAAAAGATAGAAATTATTTTAATTTCTGGAGATAATTACAAAAGCCATAGAGAAACAGCAGCAATTTTTAATGAGAGGCACCCCGATAAATCCCTCCATTATTCCACAGTATCTCGTCTAGTCAATAAATTTAAAGAAACGGGATCGGTAGAAAATCAGTATAAAGTTTCCCATGAAAAACCGGTAACAGGTGACGAAGGTTCTCTGGATGTGTGTTTGTCGATCACAGAAACACCCCAATTAGCAGTTAGTCAAATATCGGAGAACACTAACATTCACGAAAGATCTGTGCCGAGGATATTAAAAAGAAACAAATTTCATCCGTACAAACCTAAATTTGTACAAGTATTAAAAGATAGGGATTATGACGCCCGCTTCGATTTTTGTGCCTGGTTCCAGGGTATGATTGAGGAAGATTTTAATTTCCCAAAGAACGTTCTTTTCTCGGATGAAGCTACATTTACCTCTAACGGAACCGTCAGTTCACAAAACTGTAGATGGTGGGCCACCGAAAACCCAGACTTTGTAATTCAGAGTAAAGACCAATATAGTTTTAAGGTTAATGTGTGGTGCGGAATTTTCAACCTCAGAATAGTGGGACCTTTTTTCTTTAGAGACAATTTAAATTCAGAACGATATTTAGAATTTCTACAAACTGAGATATCTGACTTTTTAGACAATTTGTCATTAGCCGAAAGAAGAAATTTATACTTTCAACAAGACGGAGCTAGCATTCATTCCACAAATGAGGTGAAGAGATGGCTGGATCAAGAATTTGGAAACCAGTGGATAGGACGGTTTTCTGAAAATCCGTGGCCTGCGAGATCACCAGATCTGACTCCGTTAGATTTCTTTATGTGGGGATACCTAAAGAACTCTGTGTACAAACATCGACCCTTTAGGAATATACAAAATTTAGAGAATGTCATTAGAAATTGTGTATTGCAAATAAATCGTAAAATGCTCCGAAATGTTAATCGAGAGTTGCGCTCGAGAACAATAGTATGTATGGAGAGAAATGGTGGTCATACTGAGTTTTAAATTTTGTGCACCCAAGGAAAAACAATGATTTTTTATGTTGTTAGTACAGAATTTGACTACTTTTAAGTTTTTCTTACATTGGTTTTCGTTTATGAAATTTCGATTAAATAAACAGGTAATTTTTTGTTTATTATCTATTTTACTCCCCTTAACTTTACAAAAAGTCGAACTTCAGATATATTTAAGACGATTAAGGTTTTCTCAATGTAATCTCATTGAAATGTCTCTAAAATTTTGACACTGCTGCTAGATACAAATCATTGCAACAGCTAGCGTCCGGCGAAACCCTGTTTTTTTTAATTTTGTCCTGTCAATTGTAGAAAAAACTACTACATTCGTTTATTTTCATCCAGATACATGGGCTTTACATTAGCCAAGCTATCTAAACGAAAAAAACTGGAAATTTGTAAATCGATAAAAAAATATTTAAAAAAAATTGAGTTTTAAAATTTTTTAAAATAAAATCTTAAAATTTTGCACAAGGACCTAGAATTTACTTCTAAGCAATTTTTTCAAATAACTTTTTTTGATATCTCGTCAACTAACCTCACTTTTTGTAAATTAACAATTTTTTTTTTAATTTGACGCTATACCAGTGGTCACGTGACGTATGTCAAAATCGATTTTTAGGTTATCGGACATGCAGAACCGATCCCACGGAATAGTTTTTCCAATACTCACCTAATAAAAACTTTTCCCATATGTTGCGAACTTTTTGCCGGCACTGTATATATATATATATATATATATATATATATATATATATATATATATATATATATATATATATATATATATATATATATATATATATATATATATGTTATAACTCAAAATTCAAAATTCACTTTTAAAAAACTTTTTATTTCACACAACTAATTTCTTTCAATAACACAAAACAAAATACCAAAAATCAAACTTTAAACTGACATAGTAACGGTCTATAAAATTATGTGTCCTTTACAATAAGAAATCGGGGTTTTTATATTAACTATAATGCTGAATCAGTAACTTCGTAAGCGTAATTAGTAATAATAAGTTAATAACCTACGAAACAAAGAAACTGATTATGTTGCATTTCTAGAAGTGTTGTAATTTGCACTGTTCAATAACGTGTGACTAAAGGTCAATTATGACACGTGTAGAAACGGCATATAACTCCCCCTTTTATAAAAAGGTTGGTGCTTCGCAGCAAGCTTTAGGATTCCTGGTTGGATTGAAGTTCAATTTGCTCTTCTTCCAGGGTGTCGCTGATGGAACGGGTACTGGGTCGTCTTTTTGGCATAAAATTTCGTAATCTTTGGTGGATTATCTCTCTTGGCTTGGGCACTGGAGGTGGTGGTGGATCGTTGTTGTTGGTGATAGCCATACCGATTCTGGGGCGTCGTCTTCGTCTACATTTACAAAGGACGTAGAGGACCATTAGAGCAGCAATTACGGTAATGGTAAGGATTGTAAACCAATGTAAGTGTTTGGTTACAAAAGGTTGGTTAACTAGTTCGTCCAACTAATCTGAATATTGATTGAGTTTGTGTTGGGCAATATTCAGGTCTTCGACATCAATCTTGTTTAGCTTTAGAGGTTTCAGGTCGGGAATATGAAGTTTCTCGGGAAGATGACCACAGCATTCGAAGGGTATCTTCGCTGGATGGCTTTTGTATGTCACAGTCTGGTATTTGTCGATGGGATATTTTGCATGTACTCTGGTGCTTCCTATGAAAGCGTTACATTCCGGCTGCAGTTTCAACAGGAAATTGACATTTATCAGCTTGGTGACGATATCTCTGTTTCTGCATTTGACTGTAACTGGCAAGGGGTCGGAAACAGCAATGAGCCAGTAATTTTGGCTAAGTTCCTGGACGTTGTATTCTTTAGCTAGTAGAACTAAAGGCTGGCAGGTTTTGGGTAGTTCTCTTAGCTGCTTAAGTAACTGGACCTCGCAGATAGCATCACTGTCGATGGGATACAGCAATGAGCCAGTAATTTTGGCTAAGTTCCTGGACGTTGTATCCTTTAGCTAGTAGAACTAAAGGCTGGCAGGTTTTGGGTAGTTCTCTTTGTAGCAGAACGTCAGTACTTAAGACGTCCTGACAACACAATAGGGTGGCATTCCATTGTCTTTATGAAAAAGCCAAAAACAGACTGTAAGGGGTTGGTGAGAAAAGTAAATAATTACTTTAATAAATATAATAACTAAATTTATTTATTCTTCCTCGACTTTGTAGTTTTAATTCATTTAAAACTGTTATTAACAAAAATATATACACTGAAATAAATAACGGATCTCTACTTGTAAACGGTTACATAATCTTAAAACTAAACATTGGTAATACAAAAACTTCAAGGTCAAGGTCGACCCACTATAACAGAGGTCGCCGACCAACTAAACTCCACTACTGATGAAGAGGCGACAAAAGAATAAAATGTCTTGAATAAAATGTCTACTCACACTAGTAATGCATTGGCATTACTTCATTAACAAAAGAAATAAACATACAATAAATATTTAAATCATTAAGAACAATTTGGTTATAAACTTTAAAAACACTTAAAAGCTGCTTGTACCTTTTTAGTTCAACATCCTACCTTAGTCTTGTAGATTACTCTTTTTTGCACAACTTAAACACTTTATTTACATCACTGGTTTCAATTACTAAAGTTATGTACTGCATTTATTTAATTGTTCAACTTCTATGGTTTCTGGTAAATGTATATTTTTCATTAGGAGACAACTGTAAACAGAGTCTTAGCTTACTTAAAAAGGGCTTGAAAATCTTTAGATTTTGTGTGTTGGAGAGAAGCAATAACTACTGAGCTTGTAGCTTTCGTTACTGGAATTCACTTTAACCTTATAACTTGGAGCTGAGTTCACTTTATTGTGACTTAAATTTCCACTATTTATGGAAAACGGTGAGTTTTGCAATTAATGCAAAAAAAGAGAACTTTATGACCTTACTTTAGTCAAAGAGAAGACGTCGCTCGAGATTGGTGACGCCCAACAATGCAATTAATGCGGAGAGAGATAATTTTATGACTTTATTTTTAGTCAAAAGAGAAAACGTCGCTCGAGAATGGCAACGCCTAAACAAAGCCGCAACGGTCTGTGCGTTCTCTGGCTTCTTAACTAGTCGACTGACTTTCGTCTTCCCGGCGTGGAGCGCTTCGACCGGTCGCTCAGGCTGCAGCGGTGAAGACTTGCGATTGGTTGAAAAACAACACGTAGGTTCCCGGACAACGACCTAACGAGCGTCTTCTAGCATTTTGATCTAAAAATAGACTAGATATTGATTTTTATATTTTAACTTTTAGAACCACAAATTAAATTATGCGACGGATATTTTATACAGAGAAGTTTTAATTTATTTTAGGGAAACAGCGTTTTTCTTTGTTGGAGGTTAGTTCTCCAACATACTGGGCCGCGTTGAAGGTTTGCAGCCTTCAAACAATGAGTTTATTACTACGGAGAGTTACTTATTAAAGCCGAAGAGAGGTGATACAACGAGGTTTATTACAACGGAGAGAGGGAGTTACCATTTTGTGGTAAAGGGCAAATTTTTGCAACAGATCTTTTATAGATTCCATCACGAGTTCTAATAGTAATCATTCTTACCTTTCCATCGGGTCCAGGAAAGGTCTCAATAACCCTGGCTAAGGGCCATTTTAAAGGAGGGGTATCATCATCTTTTAGGAGAACCATATCATTAACCTGTATATTTTTGATAGGGAGTAACCATTTTGGCCGATTTTGTAATCTGTTTAGGTATTCGACTGACCAGCGTTTCCAAAACACTTGCTGCATCTGACTACACCTATTCCAAAACGATAGACGGTTTTCCGGAGTTTTGGTTACATCTTTTTCAGGAAAGGCTGTCAAACTAGCTCCAATCAAAAAAATGACCTGGGGTCAAACTTTGTAGATCTGATGGATCGTTGGACAAGGCACACAAGGGTCGTGAATTTAAGATCGCCTCAATCTGAGATAAAACTGTACTTAATTCCTCAAAAGTGAGTTGAGAGTTTCCAAGGATTCTGCGCATATGGTATTTTGCGCTTTTAATGGCAGATTCCCAAATACCTCCCCAGTGTGGAGACTTAGGAGGGATAAATTTCCATTCTGTTTTGTTTTGAGTGAGGAAATCATTTATAGAGTCATTATTGGATTGAACCTTAAAAAATTGATAAAGATCATGTAATTGGTTGTTGGCACGCAAAAAATTTGAGCCATTGTCGCTATAGATGACAGAGACAAACCTTTTGAGGCAAGCAATGAAAGCTTCTGTAGATAAATTAGAGACCAGCTCAATGTGTACAGCTTTGGTAGCCATGCACACAAAAATGGAGATATAACATTTCGTTATAGGGGCCTTACGAAGTCTAGAGGATTTGATCAAAAATGGACCACCAAAGTCAACTCCTACTCTTTGGAAGGGTCTACCTACTTGAACTCTATCCTTGGGAAGATCAGACATTATTTGGTGAGCGGGTTGAGCACGAAATCGAAAACAGGTAACGCAATTTCTTATTACTCTTTTAATTTCTTTTAGGCCATTGAGAGGCCAATACCTGAGTCGAAAGTTTGAGAGAACGGTTTGAGCACCAGCGTGTCCCAACCGTTTATGTTCTGAAGCCAACATTAGTGTAACAACATAATTGTGGGCCGGAAGGAGAATGGGGTGTTTTTGTTCAAAAGGAATTTCTGCGTTTTCCAATCTTCCTCCCACACGCAACAATCCATCGAATTTACAATAAAAGGGTTTGAGAGACAACAGATTTTTATTTGATAAAGTTTTATCGTTTTTCAATTCAAAAAGCTCCTTAGAAAAACATGTATTTTGTAACACCATTGTAATAAGATTTAACGAATTTTCCAATTCAGTAATTGATAAGGGCCCCGATAATCTTTCGTTGTGAGATTTTGTGTTTTTTACAAAGCGAAGGCAATATGCGATCGTGCGCTGGAGTTTAGAAAAATTAGAAAATTTTAAAAATATTCGGTTCCAAAAATCATCAGGGTCGGTTGATTTTTGAAGGGCAACGAGTGAAACCTTCCTTTCTTCCAAGAGGGCCTCCCTTGTTAATTCAGGATTTGTGCTTTGTGCATATGGCACTTCAAAATTTTTTGCGTCTAACAAAAATGTAGGGCCATGGAACCAGAGTGTGCTATTAATTAGATCTTGTGGCATACAACCACGAGAAGGTAAGTCTGCGGGATTATTTTTTGAGTCTATGTGTCTCCAGGAGAATTCTGATGTCAACTCTTGAATCTGAGCGACACGGTTTGAGACGAATACAGTCCATCTTGATGCATGAGATTGTATCCAAGAGAGAGCAATAGTTGAGTCTGTCCATAGATAAATTGAATTTATCGCGAATTCTGATTCATAAATAGAAAGTAAGATTTTTACAAGCTTTGATAAGAGAAGCATAGCACATAATTCTAATCGGGGAAGTGATACTGTTTTTAACGGAGCAACACGAGATTTTGAAGAAACTAAATTTGAAGAGACAGTTCCATCGGAGTAGAGAGTTCTAACATATACGCAAGGTGCGTAAGCTGACATACTGGCATCAGCAAAACCATGCAACTGAATTTTAACCTTTGGTTTATTCTCAAACAATTTTCTCGGAATTGTTATCTGTGACAGATTGCCAATATTACTAGTAAATCTTTCCCAAAGTGAACGAATATAGGTGTCAGTGATTTCATCGTCCCAACCCTTCTGCAGAAGCCACAATTTTTGCATTATAAGTTTACCTACTACTACAATACATGAAACTATACCGAGGGGATCATACATTTTTGCAATGGTAGAGAGAATTTTACGTTTGGTTAACCTTTGTTCGATTGGGATTTCTGGTACAGAGAACATAAAAACATCAAGGGTAGGATTCCACTTTAAACCTAATACCGAATTGGGACACTCAGTAGGATTCAAATCATATTCTAGGGTTTTTTCTTGAACGAATTTTTCAAGAAAAGGTTGGGAATTTGAACACCACTTGTGTAGTTGGAAACCACTAGAATTTAGGAGAGCATTGAGTTCATTATAAATTATATCAAGATCCTCTTCGGATTCACTGCCACAAATAATATCGTCAACATAGGTTTGCTTCAATAGAGCATTAGAAGCCAAAGGGTACTGTGAAGCATTTTTTATCGCCAAATCATTCAACACACGGGTCGCCAAATACGGAGCACAGTTTGTACCATATGTCACTGTGTTGAGTTCTATACATTTGAGTTCTTGATCTGGACTTTCTCGCCAAAGGATATTCAATAAAAATCGATGATTTGGATTTATTTTTATTTGACGATACATCTTTTTAATATCAGAGATGAGGACATAATTAAATGATCGAAGTCTACATAATATATCGTAAAGGTCCGGCTGGACTTGAAAACCTTTGAACGTTACATCGTTCAGAGAGTGCCCAGTGCTTGTCTTGCAACTGGCATCGAAGACTACCCGAATTTTAGAGTTAGTGCTGCTTTCACGGAAAACAGCATGGTGGAGTAAGAAATATTTATTTACTTGTTTACTGTCCGAATCCAACTTAACCAAAGAGAGAGGAACATATTGACCATGTCCTAAGTCAACATATTCATCAATAAACTTTGTATAGTCACGCTTGAGAGAACTATTATGTTCGAATTTTCTTTCAAGACTAACAAATCTTTTCTTGGCAATATAGAAAGAGTCACCTAACTTTTGATTTTCATTAGGAGTTTTCAACGGCAAGTCAACTTGATACATTCCGTCGGAGCAAATTTTTGTGGTGTTTGTGAAGATGGTTTCTGCACTTTCATCGTCAGGGAGGAGAGAGGGTTTTTGTGAGAGTTCTTCCACGGTCCAGAACCTTTGAACCAAGTCATTCAATTCAAACTGTTTACTTTCCGTTTGGATAAAAAGAGATAGATTTCTATGCACAGGATTTTGTGCAGGAGGAGTGTTCGCATATGAGATGCCCGGAACAAACATTAAACTATGAGGGATACGACCAGCGATAACCCAACCTAGATGGGTTTCCTGTAGCACAGGGAGATTTTTTCCTAAATGGTAGATACCTTGGGACAAAAGGTCATAATAGAGGTCAGCGCCTATTAACATGTCAATTTCGTGCGGTTTTCCAAAATCGGGGTCGGCTAAACGCATAGTATGGGGAATATTTAATTTAGCAGAGTTTATGCCAATTTGAGGAAAGCTACACGTAATGTTTGGGAGAACTGCGCAAGACCGTCTAAATTTTTTATGCGAGTAGACTTTTGAGTGCAAAGTCAAATCAACCATCTTATTGGATGTCGACTCAGTTTGAGAAATTCCTGATATGTGAAGATTTTTGTCATAAGTTTCGAGTTGTAATTTATTAACAAGTTTTTGAGTGACAAAGGAATTTTGAGAACCGCTGTCAAGTAAAATTCGAGCAGAGATACGCACTCCTTTTGCGCTATAAATATAAACAGAAGCAGTTGCTAACAAAACTTGTGACGTTTCTGTTGACACCGCAGAAAGAGAATGAGTGGTTTGGGAGTTATTTTGAGAGTTATATTGTTGACTATTACGAGTTCTGTCCTGACGTGAATTTTGAGCTCGGAAATTAGAACGAGAATCATTATTATTTACCCCTTGAACACTAGAGTTACGAAATTGATTTTGTGGAGCTTGAGAGGTCCTTTGATACGAGGATGAATGAACGAATGATTCATTACTTTTATTTTGAGCACCAAATTTTTGGGAATTATGGTCATTACGATGTTCAAAAGGTGGGGGATTATTTTTCGGAGTATGAGTAGTATTGCTAGGTGAAAAATGCAAGAGCGAGTGGTGCTTTTGCGAGCATACAGAGCATAATCTAGTTGAGAGACATTGTCCTACCTGATGCTGAGAACCTAAACAATTAAAACACATTGGTTTAGCTTTTATAAAATTGTGTCTTTCAGATACCTTTAAACCTTTAAATTTATCACAAGAGTAAATTTTGTGAGATTCATTACAAAACGAACATTTTTCATTATTTACATGATTATTTTGAGCGTGTAATGACACCTGGGTTGTTCTTTTTTGTGAATTGTCACCGGAACAGTCCACATTTTCTAAAACCTTGCACCGACCGTCAAGAAAAGTAATTAATTCTTTAATAGTAGGTAATTTAGTTTGATCCCTATTTGCTTCAAAAGCTTTTCTTGTACCGATGTCTATCTTTTTTGTTATTAACTTAATAACAAGTAAATTCCAAAGTTCTGAGTCAGTTAAATTTAAATTATTGAGTGATTCTATTTTTTGTTTACAATTAGTTATTAATTCTCTTAACACTTGTTTATTACATTTTGCAAAAGAAGGGATATTCAATAAACTGTCTAAATAGCTATTTATGAGAGCGAGTTGATTTTCATATCTTTCTTCAAGTATCTTTATAGCTGTGATAAAATTTGCATTAGTTACTTGGAGACTATCAATTAATTTTAGGGGTTCATCTTTAAGCATTGATTTTAAATACATAAACTTTTGGATATCATCTAAAGAGGTATTATTAGTGACAAGAGCGGTAAATAATTGGTAGAATGACGTCCATTCCGAAATATCTCCTTTGAAGGATTTAATTTGAAGTTCTGGTAACCTAACTTGAGGAGTTCGGGTAACCTGAAGCCCTGCTTGTAGTACAGGTGGGGGTGGGCTCTGCGAGCCTGTATTGTTTAATGCTGAAAGAGTTCTAACTTTACCCTTGAATTTAGCGTGCAAATCATAATAATTATTTTCAATACATTCTCGGTCATTATCATTCGGGTTAAGTTGTTCAATTTTATCTTGAGTATTATTATATTTAATGAAGGCATGAGTTAATACTTCTAATCGAGTTTCAAACTGCAAATCGTTAGTTTCAGTATTATGGTTATTTGTATACCACTTGCTTAGTCGAGTGATAACCCCCTTGTGACCAGCGCGTTCCCTAGTCACAATTTCAATTTCAGTCATTTTTAAAGTTTATCAACTTTTTTTATAAAATATTATTGTATTTGTACAAGCAACTTTTACACAAATATACCTGTAAATATATGTGATCTGAACAGAGCGAGAAGAATCAATAAATATTTAACTTTATTTATCTTGAGAGAGCTGCAATATTATGCAAGCAGTAGCTTATTTTTTAAGCGAGAGAATCTATTACAATTTAATTTTTGACAAATAGAGCATCCGGCTCGAACGACCAATTTATGTAGCAGAACGTCAGTACTTAAGACGTCTTGACAACACAATAGGGTGGCATTCCATTGTCTTTATGAAAAAGCCAAAAACAGACTGTAAGGGGCTGGTGAGAAAAGTAAATAATTACTTTAATAAATATAATAACTAAATTTATTTATTCTTCCTCGAGTTTGTAGTTTTAATTCATTTAAAACTGTTATTAACAAAAATATATACACTGAAATAAATAACGGATCTCTACTTGTAAACGGTTACATAATCTTAAAACTAAACATTGGTAATACAAAAACTTCAAGGTCAAGGTCGACCCACTATAACAGAGGTCGCCGACCAACTAAACTCCACTACTGATGAAGAGGCGACAAAAGAATAAAATGTCTTGAATAAAATGTCTACTCACACTAGTAATGCATTGGCATTACTTCATTAACAAAAGAAATAAACATACAATAAATATTTAAATCATTAAGAACAATTTGGTTATAAACTTTAAAAACACTTAAAAGCTGCTTGTACCTTTTTAGTTCAACATCCTACCTTAGTATTGTAGATTACTCTTTTTTGCACAACTTAAACACTTTATTTACATCACTGGTTTCAATTACTAAAGTTATTTACTGCATTTATTTAATTGTTCAACTTCTATGGTTTCTGGTAAATGTATATTTTTCATTAGGAGACAACTGTAAACAGAGTCTTAGCTTACTTAAAAAGGGCTTGAAAATCTTTAGATTTTGTGTGTTGGAGAGAAGCAATAACTACTGAGCTTGTAGCTTTCGTTACTGGAATTCACTTTAACTTTATAACTTGGAGCTGAGTTCACTTTATTGTGACTTAAATTTCCACTATTTATGGAAAACGGTGAGTTTTGCAATTAATGCAAAAAAAGAGAACTTTATGACCTTACTTTAGTCAAAGAGAAGACGTCGCTCGAGATTGGCGACGCCCAACAATGCAATTAATGCGGAGAGAGATAATTTTATGACTTTATTTTTAGTCAAAAGAGAAAACGTCGCTCGAGAATGGCAACGCCTAAACAAAGCCGCAACGGTCTGTGCGTTCTCTGGCTTCTTAACTAGTCGACATAGATTAGGGTTTGTTAGGGTGAATAGATTGGACACTGACGTGTAAACGAATAGACCAACATGTTCGTGCTACTTTAGCGCCACCTCCTGTCTCGGTGTGAGATAATACTCTGGCTTTAGATGTAGATCTCTCCTATGCGCAAATAAAGCGAATTTCGGCTATTGCCCACTAGATGACAATCGACAGTTATTGGCGGATGATTTAAAAAAGGTTTTTAGTGTTTATAATTTTTGACTTTACCATTAAATTTTTTATTATTAAAGATGTATTCAGAAATTTCTCACTAAATTTTATAAATATGCATACATTTTTTATTGCAATATCTATAATTTAGTAAGGAATTTATGAATCCTTTAAAAATAAAAATTTTTATGGAAAAGTTCTTTTTGAGTATGTAGGTACACTCATGATTTTATTATAATAAAAAAACACGTTAATTACTTTCTAATTATTAATGTAATTAATATACAAATTTTAATACAACAAATACAGTAAATAGAAAAAAAAGTATTTATACAAACTGCAGAAAAAAACTATAAAAAGTATCATTTACCATAACACTAGCGAATAAAACAGAAAACAAAACAAGTAACAATTTGTTCTTTATTTTTTAAAAATATTTGCCCTTCGTCTTTTAACTACATTTAAGTAGATTTTTTTGGCTTTAATGAATATTTTTGGGGCATTTGTTGGAATAGGTCTCTGGTCTGCACCTGTTAAAACTCGATTTATTTGTTTGGTGTAGTTAAATACATTAATTGTAATAAAATATTTAAATACTTGTTTGTTTATTGTAGTCTCGTGAAGTCTCGTAAGGGATATTCTGCTACATAAAACTTTTAGGATGTATTCAACTATGCCAAATTTGTGTAAATCTCGCTGTAAAATATATTTTATAATGGCAAGAGCTGTTTTAATTTTGTTTAAAAAATTGGTACTTACATATTTAAGATGTAGGACTTTGGGGTTGTATTCTGTCCTTCTCAAAAAGTCTTCATCATATTCGTCTCGATCATCTGCACTCTTCTTTTTAAAAAACTCCTCTTTGCAACTGCATGGTTGCTTCCCAATTTTTTTAACCAAGTAGCCAGCAACATACCTTAAAGCCCTACTTTCCACAGGTTTAAGAGAAACGTCCAGTGAATCAGGGACAGTGCAAAAGGTCTCTTGTTGTGCCTGGTCATCATCTTTCTCCGGTAGCCCCTATAAAAGTAAAAATAAACCATTTAAACAAAATAAAAGTTGGCTTTCAACACTGCATTAAATTTGTTGATAACATTTTGAAACTAACCTGTGAAACAAGCCTTTGGAGAGTCACAAAGATCTCAGAGTTATCATCTTCACAACTGGCTCCTAATGACTGTTTAGATGTCATTTGATTAACCAATAAACTTTTGTAGTATGCATTAAAATCTGTTGGTGTAGGATTAATGTTTCTGTGTCCTCTCTGGCGGAGTTTGCCAAAAATGTTTTCTAGAGGGTCCTGATTAAAAGTCCTGGGCATCAGGTATACAAATCCCAAGCTGGTTAACTCATTAAAAAGTTCAATGAAGTTCCTAATGGTTTTTCTAAGATTTTTAAGGCTTGGGGGGAGGAAGACTTTGCCGTTATCCATAATAAAATGCATGTGCCTTAATTTATCAAGTGCTTTTTTCCAAAAATGTATGTGTTTTGACCCTTTGGTTACTGCAATTCGAAGTTCCTTCCCTGGTGATATTTTGAACGTACTACCATTCAGGCTGTCAAACAGTTCATCTAAGAACTCTAGAAGGCTTGCGGTGTCAGCTGCACGCTTTTCTAGATGAAGAAGTTCTTCTTCAGTTTTGACTGTTGTCCCTAAAAAAAGGGGAGTATTTTAATTATGCATAACAGAACCTACTGCTTTTTTAAACATAAATTATATCAGAAAACTTGCTTAAGGCAATAAATTTGAAGAAACAAATTTCATTTTAAAAAATCATGTGCATAACATGAGAAACAAAAAATAAATCAGAAAGGAGAAAGCATGGCTCAACGTTAGATTTGTACACTGAATATTTCATATCACATATTAAAACATACCTGGTAAATTCAACGAGGGTATAACTCCTTTTTTTAGTTTTCTATTAAACGTAAAATCATCTTCCTGGAAATGGAGCGCACAAACCCTAAAGCTGTTGTAAATTTTTACACTTTCGTCAGGTCCATAATCTTTAGTCAAACGTTCATTTCCACCAAACATTACCCACTGATCAAAAAGAGGCTTTTGCTTTTCTGGATTGGGAAAGCGATACTTCACTTCACCATTATGGAAGCAACTTGGTACAGCACAAGTGTAAGGCATGGTAACTCACTTTCTAAAAGTTAAATAAATAGTTATGAGTATTTTAATATTTTTACATTATTGTGTTTTAAAAACAACTAGCAATCAAAAACAAAGCACCTGGTAAAAATCAAGTTTATTACAGTTTGTTCAAATTAGTAAAAACAGACTAAGGGTAGGGCATCGAGGTAGAATAAAATGGGGTAGGGCGATTGGGACAATGGTAAAATCAATTAATGAATTTAAATAGAACATACCTAAATAGACTATAAATAATCGTATAAATATATATTTCACTAATAAAATTGTTTTGGTCGGTACTTACTTTTAAACTTTTAAGAATTTTTCAAAGCGAGTACAATATTCACTCTTTAAACAAAGGCTGCAACTTGTAATTCTAAAGCCTTTACTATTTTCCTACTACAACACTAAAAATAAAAACAATTTCTCAAACAGGAAAACCAATTGCACTAATGGCGGACGGTAAACGGCAAAACATAAGTTAGGTTAGTCGTTATCGTAAACAGGTCCACGTGCTTTTGGCTCCGCCTCCCGCTCCAAAAATGATCGATGGTGGCGACGCTGGTGGGTCGGTGTGAAGCTTTAGCGGGCCACGCGCATAATTTAAAGTGCGCAGGGCATGCTAGTCGACTGACTTTCGTCTTCCCGGCGTGGAGCGCTTCGACCGGTCGCTCAGACTGCAGCGGTGAAGACTTGCGATTGGTTGAAAAACAACACGTAGCTTCCCGGACAACGACCTAACGAGCGTCTTCTAGCATTTTGATCTAAAAATAGACTAGATATTGATTTTTATATTTTAACTTTTAGAACCACAAATTAAATTATGCGACGGATATTTTATACAGAGAAATTTTAATTTATTTTAGGGAAACAGCGTTTTTCTTTGTTGGAGGTTAGTTCTCCCACACTCTTAGCTGCTTAAGTAACTGGACCTCGCAGATAGCATCACTGTCGATGGGATAGGGCAGCACATCGGAACAAATCTTAGTATTGGCTCCAAGTTGTTTGCATTTATCCAGGTTTCGAAATGACAAGTACAGTAATGAATCATCATCACGCGCAATGTATTTTTGAGTAGTTGGCAAGATGTGATGAAAACCTGTTCGACTATCTAGTATTGGTATTGGGTAAAGGTGGTAAAGGGTATAGGTTTCAGGTTCTGTTAAGGGAATTTTTAGCACAAAAATTATTTTCGCTTCGGATTGATAGACTTCTAGTTCTATTATATCTAGGTATTTTGCGACATTTGTTGAGTAAGTAGGTAAAGGTAGGTTATTTTTAACTAAAGAGCGAGAAATTTCTTGCAAGGAGGAGACCAAATTTCTTTGATTCATGGTCTTTGATTGAGCTATGCAATATCTTAAGACGTGCAAAAGTAGTTGCATCCAAAATGTCATTAAGGGAATCTTCCAGGAAGATATAAGGTTTTCATTAGAGATTCACATAAATTTACAATTTTAATTTTACCTTTATAATATACTTATCACAAAATTAAATATTAAAATTAATTAAAATTAAATTATAAAATATTTGAGATGTTAAATATAGCATTTTAAATTTCTCTTGTATTGTTATTAAAAGTTTCCTCGTATATCTGTAATTTTTGAATAGTAGTATTAAACGTTTTAATAACAGGTGGTTACAGGAATTTAATTTTTTAGGAAATTTTTTATTTGATACTCCAAAGAGTCTAAAAAGAAGGAGACTATTCGTAGTAGGGCTTTAACCTATCAGAATTAATTTTAGAAATTTGTTTTGTTTCGGGATTTAGCACGGTTGCTGAGGGTTTAAGTACTTCATGTATTTCAAAAGGGCCATTAAATTTGTTTTGGGCTTTGTCTTTTATTTGTGATTCTTTGACGTACACTTTATCGCCATGTTTGTATTAGGGAATTTTCTCTGAAACCGATTTGTCGAACCTAATTTTTGTTTTTTCTTTTTGTTGCTCGGTTTTGGTTCGTGCGATTTTGTAATAATATTCCATACGGTTGCTTAGGTCTCTAACATATTTTGATATCAACCCTTTTTTTTTAAACATGGTTTCAGGGGGCCTACCAGATGAGTGACCTAAAATAAGTTCATAGGGTGTAAATCCATGGGTTTTGTTTTCCGTATTGTTGTAGAAGTTAACGGCATAGGAAAGAATATTAAATGGGCGTTCGTTAGGATTTTTCCTACAAATTTTTACTTTTTGACAAATTTCGCAGCTTCTTATAAATTTGTCCACGTCGTCTAAGTTTCAGGTTCTGTTAAGGGAATTTTTAGCACAAAAATTATTTTCGCTTCGGATTGATAGACTTCTAGTTCTATTATATCTAGGTATTTTGCGACATTTGTTGAGTAAGTAGGTAAAGGTAGGTTATTTTTAACTAAAGAGCGAGAAATTTCTTGCAAGGAGGAGACCAAATTTCTTTGATTCATGGTCTTTGATTGAGCTATGCAATATCTTAAGACGTGCAAAAGTAGTTGCATCCAAAATGTCATTAAGGGAATCTTCCAGGAAGATATAAGGTTTTCATTAGAGATTCACATAAATTTACAATTTTAATTTTACCTTTATAATATACTTATCACAAAATTAAATATTAAAATTAATTAAAATTAAATTATAAAATATTTGAGATGTTAAATATAGCATTTTAAATTTCTCTTGTATTGTTATTAAAAGTTTCCTCGTATATCTGTAATTTTTGAATAGTAGTATTAAACGTTTTAATAACAGATGGTTACAGGAATTTAATTTTTTAGGAAATTTTTTATTTGATACTCCGAAGAGTCTAAAAAGAAGGAGACTATTCGGTCCTATTCCTAGTCCTAGCCAATTATATTTTTCTTTAATTCGTTTTACAGTTTCGTTTATGCCACGGTGTAAATTATTTTTTCCTTTGTGGTAATAGTCTAACATAACAGGGATTTGATCTTGATCGGGGGTAGTAACGATATTTTGACAGATTTTTATTTTTATTTCTTTATCAGTAAAAATAAAAGAAAGAATTTCTAATATAGGCAGGTTTAAATTATTTTCCATGCAATAGGTCTCTGTAGAACTAAATTCGCTTTGACATTTATAGAGAATAAAGAATAAATTTGCTACTATATTGTCCGGGTCAAATCTTAAGGGAATTATAAAGTACTTTCGATTTTTGACGGTTTTGCTTGTCAAAATATTTATCTGATCTTGAGAAAAGTTAGAGGATTCTTCAAAAATATCGTCAAGTATTTTAAAATGGAGGTTTTCCATCTTATTTTTCCAGAAAAATGTAACTATATTTTTGTGATTTTTATCTAAGGGTTGAGAGTTTGAAATCTCAAATTTCGAATAACCAATGATTGATTTAGTTTTATATAAGTGCACAAAAGTATTAAATTTTTCTTTAATTTTGTCAAGATCCGTTTCTTCTAGATTTAAATGGTTAGTTCTTAATTGGTTTTTAATTTGAAAAATTCTGTCATGTTGACATTCTTTTATTTTATTTCCCATATTAAAATTATAAAATGGTTCGGTAGGGTCAGTTACAGGCTTGAGTTTCATGTCTGAGAAATCAACGACCTTTGGTATAGCGTTTGCATTTACGATTGGTGTACAAAATTCGCCGCGTTTATTTACTCTTACTAAGGCGTTAGGAAGTGTAGCTTTATCATTTTCCTGCGCGATTAATATAGCGTCGGTATTTGCAAGGTCGCATTTTAATTTAAAGATTTGCTCTGTCTTGGCTTCTACTGAAATTGGATTAAATTTTTGACTGTCTAAGTTATTATTTTTATTTGTTGATTCATGGTCCACTCTGTACAAGGGAATATTTTTAAAATTTGTGACTAGTTGTTTATTTTTAATGTCAATTAGGCATTCGTAATGTTCTAGGAAATCAAGGCCTAAAATGCCGTCGAAGTCAATGTCTAAATTGTAAATATAAACTTTATGAGGGTCTTGTGAAGTAAAGTTAATAAGTGTCGATTCTTTAATAAAAAGTTTTTGATCTGATATTCCTTGTATGATTACATTTTCAGGAGACCTTTGAGAAAATTTTTGGACTGCATTTTCTTTAAAAATAGAAATTCCAGCTCCAGTATCTATTAGTAATTTAAATTGTTCAGAAGCATCTTTTATATAATAGAGGTTTTTTGAGTTGACAGTTAATAATATTTTTAAAGAAACGTCTGTTCTGGAAAGTTGAGATTGGGGTTCATATCGTTCATCTGGATTTGGGTTTGTAAATTCTGCAGTGGATCTGCTTCCTGTAAAGGGTCGTCCGGTGGGCGCTGTTGGGCAGAAAGTGAGGGAAAATCCTGATAATCTTGATCTGAGGATTCAGCTGGATATCCGTCAAGAGGTTGGTTATAATTATAATGATAGGGTTGGTGGTCAATACGGTAGTATTCTTGGTCATCGTTATAATAATAACCGTTAGGATCCGAGTAATCGTAATCGTAATAGTCGGTGGTGTTTACGTGGTGCGTTCGTTGTGGGTTGTACTGGAAATTGGGGTTTCTGTTTGGCATCGAGGGCCTATTTTCAGGTGAATTATTATATTGTCTTGGAGGACTTTGGGTAAAGCTACTAGTTTGTTGAGAATAATTCGGGGACGAAACTTGGTATGCCGGTCTTTGAAAACCAGGGTTTGAAGAAGGGTTGTAGCGTTCTTGTTGTTAACACGACACTGGTTAGAAATATGACCGATGCGTCCACATTTAAAACACTTTAAGGGTTGAGGCGGTGGTCTTTTCATGACTGGACTTGGTTTCGGAAGACTAGGTTTAGTAAACTTTTGATTTTCGAAATAGGATAGTTGAAGCTCTCTTTTAATTCGCGAGTGGGCTTCTAAGAGTGTTGTCGGATTTCCTGCTCGAATTAATTGTCCTAACCTAGGTTCTAAACCTGTTAGAAAAGTATTTAGGGCCATAGTCTCTATAAGAGAGTTTTGCGCCTTCTTTTCGTCTGCAGTGAGGTGACTTTTTTGAATACTGGAAAGCATTTTTGCATTTAACACTTGTAGACGGTTGAAAAATGTAAGGGGTGATTCGGATGGTAGTTGTTTGAGTCGTTGTAAGTCTTGTATCAGGGAAGAAAGATCTCTCGAATCTACAAAGTGTAAGTTCAAAAGTTGTTTTATTTCTAGAAACGAATCCGGATTTCTAGAACTAATAAGTTGGGCGGCTCTGCCTCTAAGTTTATATTTTATATGAATTACTAACAGGACCTTTTGGTCTGTAGTAGACATGCGATAAGCATGTTCACAGGCGTTTATGAATGTACCTAGAAAGATTTGGTCGCCTTCAAATTCAGGCACAATTGAAAATATTTCCGATAATTTATATGGCTCTACCTCCGGTTGGGAAGTTCTTTCTGGTGTTGCCATTTTTTTTTAATAGAAAAAAAAATAAAATAAAATTTAAATATGTAAAAACGTAAAATGATTTTCGTCGCTAATATTTGGGAAAATAGTGGAAAGCGGGAAAACGTTTAGATAATCGAACAGTTTTTTAAAACACAATAGTTTTGTTTAAACAACAAAAATAAATAAATAAACGAGATGATTCAATAACTTTACTTACATAAGCACTAGCATCTGAGCCGTCGTGTTCTGGTCGTGGGCTACCAGGGGCTTCACTAGGTGTTCCTTCCGTAGCTTGGGCAAGTGAGAGCGGTCTCGAAGTTCGCTGGTCCTCTTCTTGTTAAGGGATTAGAATCCGCCGCTACCAGTTAGACACTTCTTGTTCTGACAGCGTTGACAGATCCTACCGACTGCGCCAATTGTTATAACTCAAAATTCAAAATTCACTTTTTAAAACCTTTTTATTTCACACAACTAATTTCTTTCAATAACACAATAAAACAAAATATCAAAAATCAAACTTTAAACTGACATAGTAACGGTCTATAAAATTATGTGTCCTTTACAATAAGAAATCGGGGTTTTTATATTAACTATAATACCGAATCAGTAACTTGGTAAGCGTAATTAGTAATAATAAGTTAATAACCTACGAAACAAAGAAACTGATTATGTTGCATTTCTAGAAGTGTTGTAATTTGCACTGTTCAATAAAGTGTGACTAAAGGTCAATTATGACACGTGTAGGAACGGCATATAACATATATATATATATATATATATATATATATATATATATATATATATATATATATATATATATATATATATATATATATATATATATATATATATATATATACAGGGTGTCTGGAAAAGGTCTGTACAAAATGCTGCCACGTATTCGTGAGGCTAAAATAAGACGATTTAACCCAACTTACCTCTATCCAAAAGTGTTTCGTTCCCTAACGACCCCTCTGTGTCTTAAACGACTCTGTTTAAGACACAGAGCTCCAAAGGGGTACTTAACTATTTACTTTTTTGTCTCTAACTTTTGAACCGACTTGTATAATTTAATGAAATTTTAATATTTTATGTTGGCCATAAAGACTCATACAACCATACTACAGTAGATATTTGACATCGTCAGGGAAGTCAGGAACGGATTTGCCACCACACTCTTTGGGCCAAATTTTTTATAGGTACCATTTTACAGAGCTGAAAACTGATTTTTTAAATACTTTGGTCATTGCTCTTTGAAAAAGGTACTCTACATTTGTTTCGATAAAATTAGCCGTTTTCGAAAAAATTAAGTTTTTGTATAACACGTTATGGAAATAATTTTATCAGAATACTACAATAAAACATCAGTCGTTTTTATTTCGTTAACAATGTGTTATTGACAACACTTTTCAAAATTGTCTGACTGATTATACAAGAATTAAGTAATGGAGCATTATTCCTATAGCGAATATGCTGACATGCATCTAATTTATGGACAAGCACTTGGCAATTGTGTGGAGGCAAGAAGAATTTATTCTGGTACATTTCCAAATCGACGTTTACCGCACCGAAGACTTTTGAAGGGGTGGACCGTAGCTTAAGAGAAACAGGTAAAAAGTCAAGTGAAATAAAAAAAAATGCTAAAAATAGCGAATCTTTTGCTAATCCATTTTAGGAAGTTTTTTGCCGCGCCGTGGTGGAGAAGGGCCTCCAAGAAGAGCAAGACACTCTCAGTTAGAGGAGGAAATTCTGGATGAGATTGCTGAAAATCCCTCTAATAGTGTAAGAAAGTTGTCGGTTCAAGTTCATGCGACAAAGTGGGTTGTTCGTGAAACCCTTCGAGAACAACTGCTACATCCGTATCACGTCCAAAAGGTACATGCCATGTCTCCTGCTGATTATCCTGCAAGAGTCAATTACGCAAATTGATTTTCTTAACGATTTAGGCAAAATCCAAATTTTACTACTTAGTATTGTTTTGTTCACGGACGAAGCCGGTTTCACCCCAGACGGTGTAATAAATTGCCATAATTTGCATATCTGGCATGAAGAAAATCCCCATGCAATAGAACAGACAAAGCATCAACAAAGATTTATGGTTAACGTGTGGGCGGGGATTATCGGGAATCATCTCATTGGACCGTTCTTTATTGAAGACAGATTAAATGGTGCCATCTATTTGCAATTCTTGCAACAAAACTTAAACGGTTTATTAGAAAATGTGCCCTTAGAAATTAGAAATCAGATGTGGTTTATGCACGACGGTGCACTGCCCCATTTTAGCAATTCAGTTCGTCAGCACTTATCAAATACTTTTGGTGATAGATGGCTAGGTCGAGGTGGGCCTATTGTATGGCCACCGAGGTCGCCCGACATGACTCCTTTAGATTTCTTCTTGTGGGGAAATTTAAAAAGGCTTGTATATTCAACGCCAGTTCACACCAGGGAAAACCTGATAGAAAGAATAACACACCATTGCAACGAAATTCGAGACAATCCTGAAATGTTGTTTCAAGTACAACAACAAAACATCCGTCGGATAAGAAAATGTATAGAGGTACAGGGCGCCCACTTCGAAAATCTGCTCAAGTAAACAAGAAGAAGGAGAGCTTTCACATTTTTAACATTTTTCTGTTTAAGCGATTTCTGACATATCAAAAAGATTCAGTTTTAAGTACTTTTTATGATTTAACTTTTACCTGTCAATAACACATTGTTAACGAAATAAAAACGACTGGTGTTTTATTGTAGTATTCTAGTATTATTTCAATAACGTGTTATACAAAACCTTAATTTTTTCGAAAACGGCTAATTTTATCGAAACAAATGTAGAGTACCTTTTTTAAAGAGGAATGACCAAAGTATTTAAAAAATCAGTTTTGAGCTCTGTAAAATGATACCTGTCAAAAATTTGGCCCAACGAGTGTGTTTGCAAGTCCGTTCCTGACTTCCCTGACGATGCCAAACATCTACTGTAGTATGGTTTTATGAGTCTTTATGGCCAACATAAAATATTAAAATTTCATTAAATTATACAAGTCGGTTCAAAAGTTAGAGCCAAAAAAGTAAATCGTTATGTACCCCTTTGGGGCTCTGTATCTCCCTAACGATACACTTTTGGATATAGGTAAGTAGGGTTAAATCGTCTTATTTTAGTCTCACGAATACGTGGCAGCATTTTCTACAGACCTTTTCCAGACACCCTGTATATATATATATATATATATATATATATAATATATATATATATATATATATATATAATATATATATATATATATATATATATTATATATATATATATATGTATATATATATATATATATATATATATATATATATATATATATATATATATAGTATATATATATATATATATATATATATATATATATATATATTATATATATATATATATATATATATATATATATATATATATAGGGTGTTTCATTAAGGGTGATGAGGTACCATCTCAGGAATTGATACTCCAGGAGCTTTGGAAAAAAAATCCTAAGAAGGAAAGCGGCCAAGAGAAATTGATGGAAATAATTTTTAAGTTCCTAACTCTGCCGCTAGGGGGCGTAATTGCTGTGGTCATGTAAGAAAAGACATTTTTCTGGAAATTATCCCTATAAAAGCTATCAAAAAAATTTTACACTGATAATTCTACTAGAATTCTACATCTTTTTGGTTTAACACTTTTTGCTGTAAGATGTAAAATTAGGGCGGAAGAGGAGGGGGAAAGTCTACTGATAAAAGTGTCCATAACTTTGGTTTGACTCAACCGAATTTGATGAACTTGGTCCCGTTTAAGAAAGGAAGGCTTGCTAATTTAAACAAAATAATGGCTGTGTTACATTGATTTTCGCGGCACTCGCTAGAGGGCGTTATTTGAGAAACTCTTTGTTTTTCCAATTTTTCTCCAAAATTTTAAATGGAATGACATAGTTATTATATCATAATCGAAAAGTAGAATAAATTTGCAAGAGAAAATGTAAAAAATTCGATTCGATATCTTCATTAGTTTCGGAGTTATAGCCAAAAGAATAATTAATATCATGTTAATTGAAAAAAGCAATTGTTTTTATAGGTCCGTGGTCAAGCGTGCCATGGAAAATAAAAAAAAAATTTTAAACTTTTTATTAAGTGTTTTTTTTTTTCACTTTTTACTCCATTACTATTGCCTTTAATTTACTAACCTGGCGTATTATTAAAAAATTACCTAGTAAGCCATGAAGCAAAATCGGCAGGTTGTCAGGGAAACAAACAAATTGAAATGTCACTTTAATCAATCTTTAAGTATCTCTCAAGATTTTATCTAGGATTTTCTGTGAATTTTGAGTTCATCGTTATTCAACTTTTGTGCTGCATCTTTCAAAAATTGCATATACCAACGCCGAGGCTTACGATATGCTTGCCGTATATTTTCAGTGTTTTGAAAATGCTCCTCTTGCGGAACGTGAATATGCTGTCAGGTATCCTGAGCGAAGACCCCCATAGTAGAAGTGTGTTTCGGCGGTTGGCAATACGTCTTAGAACAACGGGTAGTATACGTCCCATTCCAGTGCCCATCAGGAGACGTTCAGTAAGGAATGAAGACAATATTATAAACGTTCTCGCGTACGTGCAACTGGATCCGCACTTGAGTATCAGAAACATTTCTTTAGACTTAGGTATAAGTTGCACTACAGTGTTCCGAATTTTAAAGGATTTTAAGCTGCATCCCTATCATGTAGTTTTACACCAGGCCCTTTCAGATACTGATTTTGACAGGCGGCGGGATTCTTGTTATTGGTTAAGAGGTATGTGCAACGGAAATTGCCAGTTCCTCTCCTTGATTTTATGGACAGATGAAGCAACTTTTACTAGTTGTGGTAGAGTCAATTTGCACAATATGCACTACTGGTCAGAAACAAATCCTCATTGGATGCGGGAAGTTGATCACCAAAACAGGTGGAGTGTCAACGTGTGGTGCGGAATTTTAGGAAACAGAATTATCGGACCGTTTTTCTTTCATGGCCACCTAAATGGCGACTCATACTTAAACTTTTTACGAAATATCCTGCCTATCCTTTTAGAAGATGTGCCACTTGATATAAGAAGATCCCTATGGTATCAACATGATGGATGCCCTGCCCACTTTTCTGGAAGAGTCCGTGACTTTTTATAGATGCTAGTTACCCAAATCGTTGGATTGGAAGGGGTAGTTTGTTTCCGTGGCCACCTAGATCCCTCGATTTAACCGTGCTAGATTTCTACTTGTGGAGAAGAGTAAAAGAGATTGTTTATCAAACACGACCAACCACACGGGAGAATATGATTGAGAGAATTCAAAATGCCATAACTACGATTTCACGAGCTGAAATTGAAACTGCCGTTTCCAGCACTAGAGAAAAATGTAACACTTGCATTTTGCAAAACGGTGGTCATTTTGAACATTTATAAAGTATTTGTTTGTTGTTTGTTTTTAACAAGATTTCTATGGCTTGATAAAGAACGTGAAGGTGGTTGTGGTTTTTATTGTTGTTTTGGCCCGTTGGCCTTTAAACACGCTTCAAATCTTGCGTTTCGCATGGTTTGGACCACTCCTAAGCCTGAAGGAAGGTAAACAAAAACAAAACAATAAATAAAAATCATGAGTGTGAAATAATAAAATCAGTTTAAAAATTAAATAAAAAGAGAAAAACACACTTAATAAAAAGTTTAATTTTTTTTTTATTTTCCATGGCACGCTTGACCACGGACCTATAAAAACAATTGCTTTTTTCAATTAACATGATATTGATTATTCTTTTGGCTATAACTCCGAAACTAATGAAGATATCGAATCGAATTTTTTACATTTTCTCTTGCAAATTTATTCTACTTTTCGATTATGATATAATAACTATGTCATTCCATTTAAAATTTTGGAGAAAAATTGGAAAAACAAAGAGTTTCTCAAATAACGCCCTCTAGCGAGTGCCGCGAAAATCAATGTAACACAGCCATTATTTTGTTTAAATTAGAAAGCCTTCCTTTCTTAAACGGGACCAAGTTCATCAAATTCGGTTGAGTCAAACCAAAGTTATGGACACTTTTATCAGTAGACTTTCCCCCTCTCCTTCCGCCCTAATTTTACGTCTTACAGCAAAACGTGTTAAGCCAAAAAGATGTAGAATTCTAGTAGAATTATCAGTGTAATATTTTTTTGATAGCTTTTATAGGGATAATTTCCAGAAAAATGTCTTTTCTTACATGACCACAGCAATTACGCCCCCTAGCGGCAGAGTTAGGAACTTAAAAATTATTTCCAGCAATTTCTCTTGGCCGCTTTCCTTCTTAGGATTTTTTTTTCCAAAGCTCCTGGAGTAACAATTCCTGAGATATGGTACCTCATCACCCTTAATGAAACACCCTATATATATATATATATATATATATATATATATATATATATATATATATATATATATATATATATATATATATATATATATATATATATATATATATATATATACAGGGTGTTTCATCAAGGGTGATGAGGTACCATATCTCAGGAATTGATACTCCAGGAGCTTTGGGAAAAAAATCCTAAGAAGGAAAGCGGCCAAGAGAAATTGCTGGAAATAATTTTTAAGTTCCTAACTCTGCCGCTAGGGGGCGTAATTGCTGTGGTCATGTAAACAAAGACATTTTTCTGGAAAATATCCCTATAAAAGGTATCAAAAAAATATTACACTGATAATTCTACTAGAATTCTACATCTTTTTGGTTTAACACTTTTTGCTGTAAGATGTAAAAGTAGGGCGGGAGAGGAGGGGGAAAGTCTACTGATAAGTGTCCGTAATTTTGGTTTGACTCAACCGAATTTGATGAACTTGGTCTCGTTTAAGAAAGGAAGTCTTGCTACTTTAAACGAAATAATAGCTGTGTTACATTGACTTTCGCGGCACTCGCTAGCGGGCGTTATTAGAAAAACTCCGTGTTTTTTCAATTTTTCTTCGAAATTTTAAATAGAATGACATAGTTATTATATCATAATCGAAAAGTAGAATAAATTTGCAAGAGAAAATGTAAAAAATTCAATTCGATATCTTCATTAGTTTCGGAGTTATAGCCAAAAGAATAATTAATATCATGTTAATTAAAAAAAGCAATTGTTTTTACGGGTCCGTGGTCAAGCGTGCCATGAAAAATAAAAAAATATTTTTAAACTTTTTATTAAGTGTGATACCTGACAGCATATTCACGTTCCGCAAGAGGAGCATTTTCAAAACACTGAAAATATATGGCCAGCATATCGTAAGCCTCGGCGCTCGTACAAGCCATTTTTGAAAGATGCAGCACAAAAGTTGAATATCGATAAACTCTAAATTCACAAAAAATCCGAGATAAAATTTGGACAGATACTTATCAAAGATTGATTAGAGTGACATTTCAATTTATTTGCTTCCCTGGAAACCTGCCGATTTTGTTTCATGGCTTACTAGATAATTTTTTAATAATACGACAGGTAAGTAAATTAAAGGCAATAGTAATGGAATAAAAAGTGAAAAACACTTAATAAAAAGTTTAAAAATGTTTTTTTTTTATTTTTCATGGCACGCTTGACCACGGACCTATAAAAACAATTGCTTTTTTCAATTAACATGATATTAATTATTCTTTTGGCTATAACTCCGAAACTAATAGGCAGGTTTTCAGGGAAGCAAATGAATTGAAATGTCACTCTAATCAATCTTTGATAAGTATCTGTCCAAATTTTATCTCGAATGTTTTGTGAATTTTGAGTTTATCGTTATGCAACTTTTGTGCTGCATCTTTCAAAAATGGCTGGTACCAGCGCTGAGGCTTACGATATGCTGGCCATATATTTTCAGTGTTTTGAAAATGCTCCTCCTGCGGAACGTGAATATGCTGTCAGGTATCACACTTAATAAAAAGTTTAAAAACTTTTTTTTTATTTTTCATGGCACGCTTGACCACGGACCCATAAAAACAATTGCTTTTTTTAATTAACATGATATTAATTATTCTTTTGGCTATAACACCGAAACTAATGAAGATATCGAATCGAATTTTTTACATTTTCTCTTGCAAATTTATTCTACTTTTCGATTATGATATAATAACTATGTCATTCCATTTAAAATTTCAAAGAAAAATTGAAAAAACACGGAGTTTTTCAAATAACGCCCGCTAGCGAGTGCCGCGAAAGTCAATGTAACACAGCTATTATTTCGTTTAAAGTAGCAAGACTTCCTTTCTTAAACGAGACCAAGTTCATCAAATTCGGTTGAGTCAAACCAAAATTATGGACACTTTTATCAGTAGACTTTCCCCCTCCTCTCCCGCCCTAATTTTACATCTTACAGCAAAAAGTGTTAAACCAAAAAGATGTAGAATTCTAGTAGAATTATCAGTGTAATATTTTTTTGATAGCTTTTATAGGGATATTTTCCAGAAAAATGTCTTTTTTACATGACCACAGCAATTACGCCCCCTAGCGGCAGAGTTGGGAACTTAAAAATTATTTCCAGCAATTTCTCTTGGCCACTTTCCTTCTTGAGATTTTTTTTCCAAAGCTCCTGGAGTATCAATTCCTGAGATATGGTACCTCATCACCCTTAATGAAACACCCTATATATATATATATATATACATATATATATATATATATATATATATATATATATATATATATATATATATATATATATATATATATATATATATATATAAGGGAGAGTAGTCGCGACTGACTAGTTAAGAAAAAATATTCAAAACTGAAGTAGTGGGGATGCAGTCTTTATTGATCAATAACTATTATTATATATATTATTATCAATAACTTCTCAACAACCTATGAACATTTTACTAACCTTCCGATACCATGCGCCAGTGCTTAATGAGTGTTGTCTCTCTCCTTCTTACCCCTCTGTATTCACTTGTCTTCTTTTAACCAAGTGTTGCTAAGCATGAATGTCGGGCATAATTTCACAATCTGTCAAATGTCAATTTCCTGTCGCGTCTATCCTGCTAAAGCGCGGGATTTATCCTATGGATTTTTCCGTTCGGTTTTCCTCATAACACCCCGAGGAATGTAGTGGTGTGATAAAGAATGGAGACAAATCCAGCATTTTCGCATGGAGATTCCTGTTTTTAATTTAACTGCCCACTTTGGTGAGTTCTTTTATTATGAAGATTACTAGGTTAGATTTTACTAACTTAAATTAATTTTTTATTGTAGAAGTCCTGAAGAAGAGAAAAATAAATTCTCGAAAGCTTGACAAATCAAAAAAGGGTTTTATTCCTTAGTTAAGGCCACCTTCAATAAAGACTGCATCCCCACTACTTCAGTTTTGAATATATATATATATATATATATATATATATATATATATATATATATATATATATATATATATATATATATATATATACAGGGTGGTCTGTAATGAATGCGCCAAAAAGCAATCCTAGATTAATCTCGTGAAAATAATGATATTGAGCCAAATATGCCTTAATAAAATGTCGCTCATTAATGAGATACAGGGTGTTAAAGTTCAGTTCTCAGAATTGTTATTTCTTTATAGCTCAAGTCGTTTTTGAGATATCGACATGAAAACTGGGAATCGGGGGTTTTCAGGGATGGAAAATACGATGGTATTCCATTTATTGACATAATATGTAGAGGGCGCTATTTACACCTTATACACTCATTATTTCATGCCATAACTTTCTTATTAGTACCGTTCTTTTATTTTTTATTGAACATTTTGACAGGGTGACGTTTTTTAAGAAAAAAAGGTATACTACATTTATTTCGATTAAATAAGCCGTTTTCGAAATATTTGCATTTATTCGTTCTATTGCATAGTCAAAAAATATTAAACATTAAAACTGAGATAACAGGCTGGTGTTGTAAATATCCGTATTCTTTAGATATCCGAATCAGACGGAATCGGAATCAGCTAATATCCGTATCCATTATCCGAATACGAATCCATTTCTTGACCCGCGCGAAAGCGGTTACAGATCATGTATACGTATGCATGCAACACTAAAACATTTTCTATCCGGATACACGGCTAGGTAGGTCGATGCGGTATCATATCATTCGAAGTCGAAGGTTAGGGATAGGAAGGCACCGCGTCGCGCCGTTCTAGTTTGAATTCGGTTCGGGTGAGGCGGGACTAGTTTAACCAATGGGTCTCATCCCATATGATACCCGTTACCCCGATAACTATGCTATCTTTTTTTAGGAAAGATCATTAGAAAGAGAAAGCATAAGATCAAATATGCCACATCGTAGACCGTGTTGTTCGCTTACAGTCGATTCCGATTCCGTTTTCTCTTTGCACTTTGCATTAGTAACCAGCGAATTTATTTTGATTCCGAATCAAGTTCTCGGCCGGTTTCGGATAATCCGGATTGTTTTAATATTCGGATCCAACGGATTTTTGGATACGTATCCTTACATCACTATAACAGACTTGACTAACGAATAATGAATTGATCATGAACAAATAACAAAAAATCACTTCAACAAATGCGAAAAATGTCCACCATTCACTTCTATGCATATTCTTAATCCCTTCACCAAATAGCGTCGTGGTTGGAATAAAGTTCCTTGCTTATTCCTGATAACATTGGTGGAACCATGAATTTTTTGCAAAAGTTGCTCACGGGTACGGATATCTTCTGTGTACACTAAGGATTTGATAAAACCCCAAAGAGAGAAATCCAAAGTATTAAGATCCGGGCTACGCGGCGGCCATGGAATTTCACTGCACGACCAAACCATCTATGAGGCAGCCATTCATCTAAATAGTTGCGAACTGCAACTGGATAATGTGGTGGAGCACCATCGTGCATAAGCCACATGATTTGTCGTAAATTTAAGGGTATATCATCGAGTAGATCCCGCAAAACATTTTGAAGAAACTGCAAGTACTGGTTATCATTAACCAGTTGCAGTTCGCAACTATCTAGATGAATGGCTGCCTCATAGATGGTTTGGTCATGGCAGTGAAATTCCATGGCCGCCGCGTAGCCCAGATCTTAATCCTTTGGATTTCTCCGTTTGGGGTTTTATCAAATCCTTAGTGTACACAGAAGAAATCCGTACCCGTGAGCAACTTTTGCAAAAAATTCATGGTTCCACCAATATTATCAGGAATAAGCAAGGAACTTTATTCCAACTACGACGCTATTTGGTGAAGGGATTAAGAATATGCATGGAAGTGAATGGTGGACATTTTTCGCATTTGTTGAAGTGATTTTTTGTTATTTGTTCATGATCAATTCATTACTCGTTAGTCAAGTCTGTTATCTCAGTTTCAATGTTTAATATTTTTTGACTATGCAATAGAACGAATAAATGCTAATATTTCGAAAACGGCTTATTTAATCGAAATAAATGTAGTATACCTTTTTTTCTTAAAAAACGTCACCCTTTCAAAATGTTCAATAAAAAATAAAAGAACGGTATTAATAAGAAAGTTATGGCATGAAATAATGAGTGTGTAAGGTGTAAATAGCGCCATCTACATATTATGTCAATAAATGGAATACCATCGTATTCCCCATCCCTGAAAACCCCCGATTCCCAGTTTTCATGTCGAAATCTCAAAAACGACTTGAGCTATAAAGAAATAACAATTCTGAGAACTGAACTTTAACACCCTGTATCTCATTAATGAGCGACATTTAATTAAGGCATATTTGGCTCAATATCATTATTTTCACGAGATTAATCTAGGATTGCTTTTTGGCGCATTCATTACAGACCACCCTGTATATATATATATATATATATATATATATATATATATATATATATATATATATATATATATATATATATATGAACATCTTAAACCTTAGTAAAAATGCTTCCTTTATCAGATGAAGAGGAGCTGGCTTATAAAGATAGGACTATTTGTCATATGTAATAAAAAAGTTGAAGAAAATTAAAAAGTAAGGGATCAAGATCACTCATCAGGTAAATTTCGAAATGCAGCTCACAGTATCTGTAATCTAAATTTCAAAATACCAAATTTTATACCAATCATTTTTCATAATTTAACTGGTTATCATAGTCCTTTACTTGTTAAACAACTGTGTTGTGAAGAAGACAATATTGATGTACTTGCACAAACCAAAGAAAAATATATTTCATTTTCAAAATCACTTTTAGTTGACAAAGTAAAAGAGAAAGATAAAAAAGAAAAAAATATATTTATTAAAATGAGATTTTTAGATTCATTCCGTTTCGTTGGTTCCTCTTTTGAAAAACTTGGTGAAAGCTTGGAACCACATCAGTGCATTGAGATTAAAAAATATTTTGAAGATCCTAACCAGTTCAATGAAATTCGTACAAAAGGTGTTTATCCACATTCTTTATGTTGATTCTATGGATAAATTAAATTAAAATCAACTCCCAGCTATTGAACATTTTTATGATAAACTTAAAGATGAGTCTATGTGTCCGTCAGATTACAATAGAGCAAATAATATTTGGAAATTTTTAACTGTCAAAATGTAATGGATGGAAAAGCTGAAGCTAATAATCCATACTTGGAAAACTATGATTCTTCGAAACCACACTCGTTTATAATGTATTTATAAGCAACTAACTTGTATGGACATAGTATGAGTCAATATCCCCCTGTAAGTGACTTTTCTTGGAAGTAGATTTACATTATCCTCAACATTTACATCACAAACACAACGAACTACCCTTTCTAGCGGAAAATATTTACGCACCCGATTCCAAACAAAAGAAATTAATTTGTAATTTTAATAACAAAGAAAAATATGTTTTTCATTACCGAAATCTGAAACAGGTGCTCAGAACGGATTAAAATTAACTAAAATTCACAGCTATTAAATTCAAACAAACAGCATTTCTTAAACCATATATCAATTTAACCCTCCGTTGCACGGGTGAGGCCTGTCAGTCCAGGCCAATATGAAATGTGATGACAACTTTTAAATTTTTTAAGTTATAATCCCGAAACCCGAGGTACCTTTCACACTTGCAAAAAGGCATTACTGACTTATTTTGTGTTGTAAAAGCTTAAACCGTTTTTTAGTTATAGCAGTGTTTGCACTCATAGACCTCACCCGTCCGAATGTGTAATTTTTATTTGTAGCGATTTTTCACCGCGCTATCGCCATTTTTGCTAAACCTGCCGATTTAAGGCTTCGGTAATTCCCCGAATTGACATAGTAGGTATCAGGGTTTCCCATAGACATTACATCTATGGGGTTTCCCCGCAATGCGATAAATTTAATTTTGGTTCATTTTTATTAGTTTTGCTTATGTAAGTGAATCGAACGGTTTATTTTGGATAATTTTACTAGATTTAATTTTTAGTATTGTATTTGTGAGTTGTGTACAAAACCTAACTGTAATTTATACAATGGGTCCCTGTGAATAGGAGGTTTAGCGATTAACGTATCTCTATATTGTTCCCAGTGACATCAAAACAAAAACTGCTAAATTTTATTGCTTCAATTCAAAACGCTGCATTTCTTGTTCAGATGTTTTTCCATTGGTTGCTAATGTTTTATTTAAGCCTGTATACCCTTTTCTTTTGTAAAAAAAGTTCTATAATGTTTATATACATATAGTTTTTTGTTATTTCTGACTTAGTCGGAAACGTCACAAAATGACAGATTTTTCTTCATTTTTGGCGAATCTGTTGAATTAAATTTGTTTTAAAATATGTTTAAACGAAAGAATAGCACTAAGCAACAACCCATCACAAATTTAAAAAAAAAATCTGAACTGGGAATCAAAAAGTGTTATAATAGATTTGGTCCACACAGGCCTCACCCGTGCATCCACGTAACAATTGACCCACCCGGGCAAAGGAGGGTTAAATACTGAGATGAGAAATAAATCTAAAAATAAATTAGAAATATTCTTATAAATTATTTAATAACGCCATTTATGGAAAATCTTTAGAGAATATTAACAAACGAGTTGACATAAGATTAATTACACACTGGGAAAACATTGGTAAAAAGCAAGGAGTGCAGACATTGATTGCTAAACTTAATTTTAAAGATCGATTAGTTTTTAATGAAAACTAGGTCGCCATACAAATGGAGATAGTTAAGATAACTTACAACAAACCTGTTTATGTTGGCTTCACAGTCTTGGAATTATCAAAAACCGTATTATATGATTTTCATTATAATTATATTAAAGGCAAATATGGAAGCGAAGCAATTTTATTCTATACGGATACAGACAGTTTGATATTACACGTGAAAACTGAAAACTTTTACCAAGATATGCAGGAGAATTTAGATAAATTTGATACTTCGAATTATAGTGAAAACAATATACATAATTTAACTATAAACAAATCTGTCTTAGGGCGAATGAAAGATGAATTTGCAGGTCAACCAATTTTAAGTTTTTATGGAACGGGAGCTAAAGCCTACTGTGTTAATTTAGAGTATAAATCTGAAAAAAGGCAAAGGGAGTTAAAAAATATGTTATCGAAAATTCCACTACTAAACAAGATTATAAAGATGTAGTTGAAAATTCTGAAACCAAATTAAGAAAAATGAATATTTTTCATTCAATTTTACATGATATGTTCACACAACTAAAAAATAAGGTTGCATTATGCCCAAAAGATGATAAATGCTAGATAATTCCAGATTTTTTTAGAAGTTTAGCTTGGGGACACAAACATATAAGCATTTTGGAAGAGAAATCCAAGACTGATGATGAGATGGTCAATAATGGTATTGATATTCTAAAAAATTTAGTTCATGATGAATATAAAACATAAGAACCCTGAAAAATATTTTATTTTGAAAATGGCTCTGCTACCTGTAGGAATTCTATTTCTATCAACATTTGTTAACAATACTTTGTTCATACAAGTTGATCCAAATGTTCGAGAAGCATTTATTTGTCTATATGTTAATAACGTAAATAATGACAGTTGGCCGTCAACATGGAAAAGAATGAATATAAATAACGGACTATTTACATACCAAATAGATGACAATATTATAAATAATTCTACGGTTGTACAGTATAAGTTAAGATTATATTATTTCAATAAAACCTCAACAGTAACACAGAAATGGAATCAGTTGTATAGAAAATCTAGTATACATGAAAGCAATTTAAATGTGCGTATAGTATTATTGTGTATATTTTTAGTATTGCTTATATGCTCATTAGGATATATATTATTTAAAGCATATATGTATCATAAATAAAATATTGGGGTCAGTAAAAAAACATAATTATAATAAATGTAAAATGAAAACAAATCTAGACTATTACAATTTATTGGCATTACATGATATAATTTTTTCAAAGTTCGCTTCAGTAAAACGCGTTCGTTTATAATTAAGAATATCTCTAAGTCTAGAAAAGCTTCTTTCGACATCACAACTTGTAACAGGAGTGAAACGGAAATGATTATACAAGTCAGTATTTTTAGTTTGCAATATTTCAAAAATATTCGTTATTTCTGAAAATCCTGGATTTCTAAGATTTTTGGTATATACACTTTTAATTGTTCACCAATAACGGTAGGACATGGTTTGAGCTCGTCTATGGTTGTCTGAAATAAATTAAAAGAAGTCAAAAGGGGAAGGTTGTGTCTCCAACTGTTCAATTACACCTGGAAGATATCCAAAATTTTCAGAAATAAGCTTTTAAATCATTTTTAAGCGTCAGTGCACTTATAACTTCTTTACTTCTTGTTACACTCAAAGCATCATCTTTTAGACTGTCAATAATATTTTTAACTAAGTTTTAATTTGTATGGTAATATATAACGGCTGATAACCATGTTCCTCACCTTGTAATAACAGGTTGTGGGGGCAATGGGACATTAGGACACATTTCTTTAAATTTGTTTATTCGCGCTGGTGATTTAAGAAAAACATTTTACCTCACTAACCAAAGTATCAATAACTGGATAAAAGTTACGTATCAGTTCACATATTCTATGCAAGGCATGACCTAGACATGTAAAGTGAAAACTTTGAAAAATGTTCTTTCAACTGTCTTCCCGCATTTAGCATATATGCCGGACTATCCGAAAGCAGCAAAACAACGTTTTCAGTAATATTTGTATCTGGAAAGAGCGACCTGATGTAACACCCACCACTGATTCCTATCTCTCTTTTCCTTATCTAGTTGGCGGGTGAG